>WTSP01017010.1:0-23589 GCA_025331215.1 Actenoides lindsayi
CTCGCCCTGGCCCGCCGCGCCAGCTGCTCCCTGCAGGGCGGGCGGCGCGCCCCCTGCCCATTGGCTGCCGGCCGCCGCCCTGCCCGCTGCCCATTGGCTGCCGGCCGCCGCCCTGCCCGCTGCCCATTGGCTGCCGGCCGCCGCCCTGCCCGCCGCTCCGCGCTCGCGCGGCAGGCCTGCCGATGGCGGCTCCGGTCCCTCCCTCCCTCCGCGCCAAGCGGGCCTCCGCCAGCTCCGCGGGCAGCGCGACCTTTGTCGGCGCGACCAGCCTTCCGCCCCTCGACCCCTCCTCTCCCGCGTCCCTCGCTTCCGCGCCGGCGGCGCTGCCGTGGCTTTCGGCGCCGCCTTGTCCTGCGAGCGGCGTTCCGGCTTAGCTGCCGGCGGTTTAGACCCAGAGCTGCCCGCGGTTGGTACTAATGCGGCAGCTCCGAGCCGCTCGGTGCCGGGAACCTGCCTTCCTCCGGGATGCCAGGCCGGGCACTGGAGTGGAGACACGCTCCTGCCTAGAGCTTTTGTGTGCCACGAAAAAAAAAATGCCTAGGCAATTATAGATGAAGGCGTTTAAGATGGCAAGGGATCTTTTGTTTGTTGCAGGAAAAATAATTCGCGCCAAACGATAAGCGCGATCTGAAAGTTTACCACGTGAGTTGCAGTAATTCCGTTGCTTTGTTTATGTCAGCTTCGTGGGTGGACAGCGTAAACCTCGATCTTCCTTTAGTGGATGCACAGCGGACTGTGGCAAACGATCGCGTTCAAAAATACGCTTTGCCTGGTATGTAAATGTCTTCCGTTTAATGCCTCCGTGATAGTCACGCTACGAGACAGGTACTCTCTTACGGCAGCTGCTGTGTATCCCGATGAACTATGAGCAGTTTAATATTTAAAACAACACGTGAAGGATGAAAGAGTTCTGATCATTAAGGTAGAATTAAAGCGGAGTAGAAGTTGATGTATTATCTGACACTTGGCTTCTATAGCGCCCGTCACAGAGTAATGGCTCTCTTAAACTGTGTACATCAGTCATCAACAAGAAGTTCAGAAATGTCTGTTTCAGTCCAGAAACTTTTATTACCAAATAAGTAGCTTATGTACTATTGGAATGAGCAAAGAAGTGTCTGCGATGAGAAATTCCTTGACATCAAAATGAAGTTAGTTTATACTTTCTCCCCCGTTGTTTTAGTTTATTGCAATTGCCCACCCTCTAACCTAAAAGAAAAAAGTGCGGGGGGCAACTTTGCACGTAAACATAGAGTGAAGTGTATCTCAAATTATGTATATTCACTACGTATGTTCAACCATATAATAGGATTTTAGAAAAGCAAAATGTCCCTTCTGTTTTAGAAAGTGATTGATATTTCTCGATGGGGTGTTTTATTAAAATGACCACAGGCAGAAGTTGTACTTTTAAAAGGTAAATATGGCAAGCAACAATTCTTTTACTCACAAATTCACAACCTGTGTCATCTGCAAAACACAGTAAGTCACACAAGGGGGGTAAATTTTATTTTCCCATTTCCTGGTGGTGAACGGTCTGCTGCTTTCAAAGCATAAATGGAAAGTATCTTGCCTCTGGGGTTCAGAAGCTGTCTTTTGCCTTTCTGCGACCTGTTGGCTTGCTTTTGTGCCAGGCAGCTTTTCTGTCTTTGCAGACCAGACAGTAAGGTCTTCTCAGACCCACAGCTCTATATTGACTGAAATTACCTCCTCTAACAGAACCAATACCCATGCCTACATTCAAGTGTCACTGCACAAAGTTTATGTAGTTCTTTCAGTTTCTCTCCTCCTGGTACCAGCTGCATTCTCTCTATCCAAGAAGGAGTTCCCAGGTGATCTTTCTAGTTCTTTGTGCTGTCTGTATTACTGACCTTTCAAGTCTTCATTTGTACCTGCTGTTGTACTGTCTGATGCATCAGCCATTTATTTCTGCCCTGTTTACCTGACCCAGCCACAGACTAAACCGTGAAGTCCCATCTTTGTGCTGGCAGCCTCTCCTTCCTGATCTTCCACTATCCCTCGCCCCCTGACGATACTATATTCTCTTTATCTTCCTAGACACAGTGGAAAAAAAAGTCAAAAAAAGTGGATGAAGTCCCATCCTTATGCTCTCTTTCTTTTTTATATTTCCTTGCCTATTTTAATAAAATTAAGGTTCTTTGCTGTTTGAAAAAGGATTATAATTTTCTGTATGTCTTTATAATTGCTAATATAATGGGGTAATGCATTTTCTAGTATGTGCTGTGACAGTATGCATTTCAAACTAAACCAGGATGATCTAATCAAGATAATCAAGCAGTATAGTGGTGGCATACTAAGGAATTAGAGCTTAAGCTATTTCTAGCTTCCTTGTTTGGGGGTGGTCAGTAAGTAGTTGTCTTTTGGGTACTTTTTAGCAAGATCTGTGATGAGAATCCTTATTAAAACAATCCTTTTTAAAAAAAGTGGTAATGGGAAAAATGTTCAATTTCAGGCCTTTGAAAACTTCTAAGACACCGACTGGAAATCAGGGAAAACACATTTTAGGTAGAACATGCAGTGATGGAGAATATGAGTTTGTAATCATGCTGATATTCATTTTTCATGTATTTGCCTTTATTTCTTACATAAGAGCTTGATGTGTCCAAACTTTAGTTTAAAAATCTTCTGACTATACTGTTGTTAAGGAACTATTAGTAGCATTTAAGTCAAACTGTAGGAGAAGTTACCATGAGGTTGGAAATAAAAGTTCAATAATGAAATCAAGTGCTATTCCTTTTTTTTTTTTTAATTGATATTTTTACATTGGGGTTATCCTACTGGTTTAAACCATAATACAGTTTCCTGTTTCAGTAGTAAATATGTCCCAGTGCTTCAGCTAATATCAACTCCAGATAAGTTTCTTCCTGATTTCTTTACATAATAACCATCTTGTTGTTAATAGGGACGTTCTGTCTAGATGAATAACTGAATTTCCTTGATAGTAAATACAAATAAATTACATGCAATATGAAAAATATTTATTCTGATCCGTTTTGAATTTTCCACACTTGGGATGTTTCTCTGTGGGTTTTTTTCTCACGCTATAAGATAGCGAGCGTAGAAACGTCTGATTTGACTTCTAGAGAGCAGTTACTATTTTATATGTCCATGCATAATACTCTTCATTTTAAACTTCCTAATCTCTCTTCATAGGATATTTTCGATGTTTATCATTGTTCATGTTTGAACCCTTTCCAGTTCCTTAGTACCCTTTTGGAAAAGGGGTGACCTATAGCTCATGTGGTTTTGTTCTGGTAAGGTCATAGCTGTGGTTTTTATAATCCTATTACACTGGCTTTCTTCTAATTCTCTTGCACTGTTTTGTTATTTATATTTTGATTGTAGTGGCATATACTGACCAGAGATTTTCACTACACTGCTGAAGTGGTGCCCTAGTTTCTTCCTGAGGCCAAAGAATCTGTCGTTCTTTCCCATTACGGCGTAACTGATCTAAGGAACAAGTTCCATTAAACAGAGGCAGTCCTGCCATCTCCCTTGCACCTGGCACTGGCATCCATCTGCCCCAGGGATCCAGTGCATGGGACTACACCATTGCAAAAGCAATCCTAGCCTTACCAATAAAGGACTGATTTTCGTCTTGGTTTGCTCCCAGAGCAAGGTGATGGCTGCTGCTGTTGTTAGAAGGAGAACAGAGGAGCATGTGGCAAAGGAAGGAGGTGAAAGTCCAGAATGTGTCCTTTCTGCGGGGATCTGCATCAGAGCAGTTCAACCAGCATAAAACTACGCAGAGGTGTAACGGCAGTATTGAAATTGGTATAAATGCAGGATGGATGGAAACATATGTGTGAGCATAAGGTGAAAGAGCGAAACAAAGGGTTACAGAGATGGCCTGTACTGATAGCGAAGGGCACCGTTTCCAGGACACCATTCCCAGCAGTATCTGTGTGCCCCAGCACAGATGACTTGCCAGTGGAAAACCTTGCATCCTAACAGCAGGAGGATGGCAGCAAGGTTGTAGTATCTCACATACACGGTTCTTTTTCCTGTTAGCCAAACGGGAGAAGAAACCACAGGCATACATTTCAGACCCATATTCCATGAGCAGCAATATGGCCTAAGATTTATGGAAGGTGAGGTAAGCAAGATCCTGAGGCAAAGCACTGCCTTGTCACACCTGATGATTCCTGAAGGACATCCTAAAGGATCTGCTCAAAAAAAGAGGTGGTTTTTTTGCTAATTAAGAACAACTCCTGAAATGGGATGAGGACTTAACAGCTGACAGCCCTTGTCCTCTGTTCGCACGTAAGTTATCCTGGCCAGACCATTTTGGACAGATAAGTCTCAGGGCTGGTAAATGAGCATAAAAGTGAGTGAATTAAATCCATGGGAGGATAACTCTAAGTGTCTTAACACCCAACTTACCTAGAGCAGCTACCTGGAGTAGGTAACTGTTACCTTCCCCTTGACTAACACGAGTTTTATTACACTAAGTTCCCTACAGTTGTGTCTTTCATTTGAAACCTCATAAAGCACAGCCTGTTTTCTCTTGGGTTTATTTTAGTACATGTTTCTTACCTATCATCATTTAATCTTGATTTGGCATTTTGAGAGTCCATTTAATTCATTTTGGCTAGATTAACAGTTTTCCATGATTGCGAGTAACCTAAATAACAGCGGATTGTATGCCATGGTACTCACCCCAGTTTCTGCATGATTAACAACTATACCTTAACATAGAAACAAATCCATTCTTTTGAGACACTTTGCAGTTAACTCTTTGCAATTACTGAAGTTTATTACAATGAAATAGATCTTTTAATCCAATATTTTGCCTTGTTTATTCTCACCAGGTTTTGACTATGATTGTCTGGGGGTTTTTTTATTACTGTCCTAGGTTTTTTGTTTGTTTGTTTTTTGCTTCAGGAGGAATTATTCTCTTACTTCGGGCTTTGAAAGAACTTCTTTTCTGTCATCTGGATGAATAGATCTGGAGCAAGAACTAGCTCATTAGGAGTAGTTGCTCTATTCTGATTGCTTCATACATGATGCCGAGTATGACTTTCGCATATTGTTTGTACTGGCATTAAATTTGCAAATTTGTGTGAGACTCTGATTTAATTTAAGTAACTTCTTGTAGCTCATTGTTTCTTCACAGTGTTTTACTGTCTTTTTCTCAGCAATAAGCATGTTTTTGGAGCCTCAAGATACTTTCTTACAACATAAAATATATCTAGGAGTTTTGCTTCTTATTTGGGGCTTTAGGGACCGCCTTTGTGTTACTGAAATCTCCTTTTTAGTAGGATATATTTGAAGTTCAGTAAGTTTAACAGGGAGAAGCGTGTGTTGTGGGTTATGAACTCTTCACGTATGTGAAGGGGCTCCTTGTATTTCTTACTTTTACCAGTCCTACATTTTTAAGTTTTCTCACTGATTGTTTCAGAAAAGAGTTTATGACATCTGCCACACACATGACAAGGGTTCCCATGGTTTGTTTCCCCCACCCTGCTTCCTCTGCCAAAAATTCTGTATGCATCCTGGATCCACATATACCTTCCTGTGACTCCTATTCTTCCTTCTCTTTCACTGTACTGTATTGCCTTAAGGATTTGCCCATCATCCAGACTGGGGAGAAAAACAGCTGGTGACAGCCATGAACACATTCCAGCTCTTTTTTACCCTATTAAGGAATTTAGAGAATAACAAAGTTAAAGCTGATGCATGGCTGTGCATCTTCTACCTGGCACGTGTGCATCATAATTCAGTGATAATTACATGATCAGGTACTGTTTAGTAAAATACTGTGTAGCATTATAAGACTGTTTTGCTGTTATTGTAAAGCAGTATTTTTGGGTCATTAAAGTTCCTGTGATGGTTGGCACCACACAAACATTGTCTGAAAAGATTATCTGTGATCCTAACTGTCTTCAACGTAAATATTGTATAGTCAAAAAGAGAAAATATACATAGATGAGAAGGGAAATACTAGGAGTTGAGGGGGAACATTTATACTTCAGGCATCCAACTCATGTACCTAAATCAAAAGTCTCATGTCCCTAGGCCATTTCCACAGCTTATCCAAGGACTCCTTCAGAGGACAGTTTGGAGTATTTTAGGAGTTCCTTCATCAAAATTGCTCTCAACGGGGGTTTCTCTCTATTTACTGAATAGAAGGATCCATCTCCTACATCTCACACTTGCCTACTTTAGATACTTAAAAATAGTTGGTGTGTATATTCCTTCTTACTGCACATTTTGATCATAGGGGCATCTTAGTAAGCTGAATTTCAGAGAAAGCTTTGAAGAGCAGCAGTGAAGTATGTTTTCAAGTGTTTACAGGAGTTTTCCTAAAGTAAAAGGTGTAAACCAGTAAAAAGTGTAAGAGATTTTTTTGAAAATATAATGTGGGTGAGAGAGGAGCTGGAAGCTGGACTCCTGACACTGAATGACAGGTGGGAGATACGAAGGGAAGAGACACAAGAAGCGTCTTCAAGATTATTATTTTTTTTCTTTTTCTAATAAAAAGTAGTGGTTCTTGAAAGTGTTTTAACCAAACACAAAATAATGAACAAATCAGACAGTATGATCTAACGGTCTTTTCAGCTTTATGTTTCATGAAAATTTGCTTGGCATCAAATGGGAGCAAACCACAGCTGGCTTCCTGATGATGACTAAGGAACAATAGGTGTGGTGGTGATAAGCGAGGAAGGGCCTTGAGAGTGAAGGCAAGTAACAGACACTGGAGGAGAAGTCAGGAGGAGCTTTGGAGACAGTGATGTGTTCTCCAAGTGATCGACTAGGAAAATGGTCTTTGCAGCAGTTTTCTGAATGAATGCAAGTGAGATTAGGCTGCGTTTCTCCAAAGCAGAGAGAAAAATGTTGCTGAATCAAAACATGATGATGATGATGATGATGATAACCTGACTGAATGCTTCAGCTGATTGAAAGAATTAAGAAAAATACCATCAAAAATACTGCAAGTATCTGCAAATTATGACTACGAATCTTGGGATTTGGAGTAAATTTGGGATCTAAGGTGATGCTAGAGTTATGTGTCTAAGCAATAGGCAGGATGATGGTGTAGCTGTGCCACTTTGTGTGTGTCACCAGCTATTAAATCATTAATATGAAACCCATAAAGATCTGTACTCAAATATAATTATATTGTTTATTATTTGGATTGCTTCCTACATAATACTGCTGCCACCAAGGACTGGATATTAATTGTTGCTTTTGATTTGTAATGTCACAGTGGGGTGGTTAGTATGAAAAGGTGTGTTTAGCATTTGCTGGGAAGGCACCAATCTTTTTGTTTGGTTTATAGTAATAATGAACACTGTACAGTAATTTCTTTACAATTACATTATGAAGTGAAGTCTTCTAATAACTATAAACCATAGTACTTCAGTAATATAATTAGTTGATTCAGTTCCTTATTCTGATCCTCCCTAACGATGTAAGAATTCTCCCCAGGAGGAAGAACCTTTCAGTTTGCTTGAGGCTTTTAGGCCAGGTCCCATACCAGCCACAGTCATCCTTTCCCTTCCCCTTCAGCATGTCCAAGAACTCAAAGGTTGAGAAGGGGGACTAGAGAAGGAGCAGAGAAAATAACATCTGCTCTTGGCTAATTTTCCACTGGCATATAGTTGTATGGGCATGGTAGCAAGCAGGTGTGAATTAGAATTGTTCCTAGTTTTTTCCTCACTTAAACCAGAGATGAGGCAACTTTAGTATCAGGGAGACATAACATGAAGAAAAAAATAAATAAATGAACAGCTTTTTATTTTCTTCCTTGTTATTTTACAACAGATAAATTTCCACCATATGTGGAAATATAAACTGTTAATGCATTTTTGCAAGAGAAAGAAGAAAGATTGTCTTGGTGGTTAGGTGCCCAGAGTAAAACATTAAACTATGTAGTATGATCAGGGAAGAGAAATTTTTAAATTGCCTTTCTTCAGAAATGTAACTCTTTGGAAAGGAATTTGATATTAATAGACCTTCAGTAGTTTCAGGTTATTCAGAGAAAGAGTGGTGACAGACAAGCACATGACCTTTTGCATGCTAAAAACTAGTGAATTCGTAAATTTGTGAACACACTTCATGGCGTGACAGACATCTGTGTGCAAAAAAGTGCAGTGTGTCAGCAGGATCATGGCGGTGGGATACTCAGAGCTGATGGGGAGGGATGAGGCAAGAGGTCAGGACTCCCTCTGCTCCCCCCTGGCACACTCAGCCCTTGGCAAGGACCTCCCCCTGCCCTCAGCAAGGCAGAGCCCTACTGGGCTGTGCTTTCTGCCCCCCACCCCAGTGTGCCAACTGGTGGCAGCCAGGTTAAGTCTCTAACTCTCCTGAGGTAAAATAACAAAAATATGACACCGTATTGCAAGTGTGGTGTTACAGATTCTTTGTCATGTCCCACTTTCTGACGGGCATGCACTACACAAGTGGGAGTTCAACACTGAAATGGAAATAAAGATTTTGATCTCTGTCCTGAGCTAACAGCAACACTGAAAAGACAAAGCCATTACCTCCTCCCACAAATTCTGGAAATCACATCTGTCTTGCCTATCTATGAATTTCCTCATGTCTAAGTAGCCCATGTCACATCTCAGCCAAAAAAGCATCTTAATGTCCATGTGCACAGTGAAGAGAAAACTTTGTATATAGTTGGGTTTTTTTTCCCACCTAGAAATAATAGCAGTTTGAGTCCTTACCTGCCCATCAGTGCTATAGACAAGTCAACATCTCTTTCAATGAATTTCAGATGTTCATGTCCTCATCTATCTTGGAATAATTTCTAAACTTATTTATTTCATATGAAGGATCTTGCTGGATATTAAGCCATCAAGTAGGTGACATGAAAATAATCAGAGATAGTTGATTCTCCTGGACATTTTTCTTGTCAGAAAGCGTGTTTATATTGCCTTGTCTGATTACATACTGATCTCTGAAGGCATTAACTTGGCTATAGTAATTATCATACACCTGAACGACCTGATATACTGTCTTTGGTCCTTGGCTATCTCAGAGGTGGTACCGGCAAAGGTGCAAGGTGTGGTGATGGAAAAGGAAGGTGCAAGGTGCAGCAGAGGGCACAGACCCCTTCCTGAAGTGCGTGATAGATGCTGCTGCTGCAGTTCAGATGACAAGATGCTCCACGGTGTAGCCTGTGGCCCTGTGTGCTTGTTCCGCCATAAACCTGATATTCCTGTAGTGTCCTCCCTGCTGCTGCTGCTGCTGCTGCTGCACATTCCTGTTGTATTAAAGCCTGTATTTCAGTAGGCAAAGCCTCCTTGCAAATTAGACAGTTTTCTGACACAGTCCTTTTTATCACTGGCAATTTTGTTCATGATACTAGGTGTGTGCTACAGTGAGCTTTTATTAGTATATTAGGGAGAAACGTCAGCATAAAAAGTTACTTCATCTAGCACGCTGCCAAGCTAGAAGTTCTCACAAGCTTCAGACAGGCATAGCAGAGAGTGTTTTTATAGAAATAATACTACTTTCTGTCAGTTTTACAGTGTTTTAAAATACTGTAAGATATTCTCATTTTAGTTTTTGCCACCCCATTACTAAGAGGCTAAAAATCTGTATGGCTAGAACTGGAGGAGTTGATGAAGATAAAAATATCACCTTAATTGATTTCAGAACACTTTCTTTTTATTTAAAATAATAAACTATATGTAAACATGAAAAAGCAGCAGCTTGCAGGAGGTGAACAGACACACTGCAGGTGCTTGTGTTTGCCTGAAGGGGAGTACGCTGTGATCAATTAATGTTGCATAAACCTCTTGATGTAAGATACCACAGTAACCTTTCCCATAGCTCCAGCATTTTGTGCTAAAAATGTAAATCTTGTAATGGTCTAGATACTTACGTTATTTTTCTGGGACTAGTTTAGTCTCTCTTTAGAGATCTGCACTATGGTACCTGATTTCATCCTTTTGCTGTTTACATACTTAGGCCTTAATCCTGCCATTGGATTTGTTCCAATGGACCCTGGTAGCCATGGGGCCTGAGTTAATAGGACTCTGGATGACTGTGAGGTTCTACTCTGAAGATCTGATCGTAGGCCTGAACCTAAATTTCTATTTTATTCTCCTGTCTACTTGCTTCTAATTAATGAAAACTATCCTACAAAAGGGTGTTGTTTTTGAGTCTCATGCACATCTGCTTTAGTAGCATTCAGACACCGTGCGCTTGGGTTGTTGTCAGACGTCGTTAAAATATTTCTGTTGTGTCATGTGCCAAAACCTCATGCTTGCCATGATTCTTGTGTTAGATTTTTACATTCGGTGGCTTCCTACCTTAAGTGGAGGAGATGATCACCTGTGTTTTCAGTCATTGTGCTATTTCTCCTAACTTAGATTTTGAAGTCAGAGTTAACTGTTGGAAATCTATTCAGGTCATTTTTAAAGATGTTGGTGGGATTGTTTTTTATTCATTGGACACAAAGTACATCTGTTTCTTTTATATATATATATTCTTAGTACCCTGCTATTACTGAAAGCTTTCAATGTGATGATACACTGTGATGTAGACCAATAAAAGAAGTAGGAAAAGGCATTAACTTTTACTAGCTCTCCTGTTGCTTTTCTATTTCTGTGGTTGTGGTTACATGACATACTATACAGCTGAGAGTGAGGGTAATTTTATTTCTGTGAACCAGAGAATATCTTTTGTTTACACTGAATACTTTTCTCTGTCCTATTCTGTATGACCATGTTGTAGTTTCGCTGAGTACTAAACAGCCCTGATAGAAACTGGAAAGGACTTTGTGAAATCACACTGAAAATAAGAGTTTGAGGGGGAACGTGGATATGCTCCATCTCTATGCATGTTAGCATTATATTGTATAGACTTCTTAAAGCATGTACGTAGCAATATAGGATGATTAATGGATGAAAAGATCCCAAACTTTCTTTGTATATAGGGACTCAGAAATACCTTCATTTTTTTTCCTTTGTAGGCTTATTGCAATGATATCTAAGAGCTTCACGGTATTTGATGACTTTTTGCATATTCCTAGAACAGTAGAATATGCACTTCTGTCCTGTTTGACCAAGAAGAAAAACAAGCCACTAGTTTAGTCAGTAGTAAAGCTGACGTTATGGGTCAGGTTCTCCTGCCTTTTAAACCTTGTGCCTCCAGCACCGTTTCTCCCTCAAAAGCCAAAGCTTCCATTATAATCAGCTGCTTTGCATTTCTACGTAAAAGGCCCCAGGTGTTTCGGTTTGGACTCCCAGAAAAAGAGGAAGACAAGGTTGGTGGCCACCTGCCAAGGTGCTTGGTCTGACTCGCTCTTCAGAGGGAGAACTGAGTGTTCCTGTGTGGCGTTCAACTGCCTTAACCACATGCCCATCGCACTCTTCCTGTAGTTGTGTCTTGTTCACTGCACAACTGCTAGAGCAAACACATATACCAACCTATAAATAATCTAATTTGATACACAACCCTGATTCATTTCCTGAGCAGCGTGTGTCCTGCACACACAGGGCGGCCGTGATCCTGTGGAAAAATTCAAGCAGAGTGGACGAGGCCAAATGTTAAGGCTGTTAAGTATTTAAACTTTGCAATGAAACAACATCCTTTTAACGTAGCTTGTTACAGCTACGGCTTGAAGTATTTTTAACAAAGAACAAGAAGGAAAAAAAAAAAAAAAGAATGCTTTTAGAACTGTTTGTAACCGGTTCCCTGTCTAACATGTGGATGTGAGTATTCAGCTCATAGAAGCACAGACCACCAGCCGGCAGCAGGAGGCTGGACACCTCCAGGGAGGAAGGGAAGGAAGAAGGCTGGGTATTAATATGCCATGGATATACCCAGTTTGCTTTTGTCTTGGGGACTATATAGGGAGAGTTCACCCTAGCTGTTGTTCACTCTTCAGCATTCCCAGCCCAAGGAATGAGCTCCTCCGGACTTTCTCAGTGCAACAGAGGTTGCGGGTGTGCAGCGCATTGCTGTAATCTGCTAATAGTGTAAATAAAGAAATGGAAAAAAAAGGTGGGGTTTTCTCCTATGTTTTTTCTGCAGGAAAATTAGAGGAGGCATTCTTCAAGTCTCCCTGTTTTCTCCCAGATGAATTTCAGGGACAATCCCTATGGTCATTGATCACAAAAATAGTTAGTAAAAAACTTTTATAATAGAAAATACTGCTCTCAGCTTGCCCCTTTAATCTCTTCCGTTGTCAAACTGTAGTGGCCTGTTGCGTTTGTAAGCTACCAAGGATGGTGTATAGGCTCCAGTGCTAGAGCAGTGGTGTTGGGAAGCACAAGTTCATCTCTTTATCTTTTATGTTAGACTTAATTAGGATGATAGGGTTTGGGGTTTTTTTTCAGAGACATCTTGCCAGACCATGGGCTAGGCTTCCATTTTAGTTATGTTCTACCTTACCATGGCTGATGGTTGAGATTTGGTGACTGGGCTTGTCATTTGCTATAAAGAAAATAAAGCAATCTCATACTTTGCCTTTGCATATTTTTCTCTCAGTTATGCAGTCTTATCCCACAAGTAATGAAGCAAATTCAGATGTCCTGCAAACAGTAGTGATGATGATACTGAGATATACAGGTAGAAAAATTGTGGTCAATTCCATTCACTGAAATCCATGAAAATCAAAACACTTGCAAAAGTACATCGGTTCCAGTGGCATTTCATTGTAAAGAAAAAAAAAATATAAAGAAAAAAAAAAGTAAACCAAAAAGAAAGCTTTGCTTTTGTTATTAAAATAAGGATCAGTTTTCAAAGTTTCACAGCTATAGAGAAATTGTAGGAGGAGGAAGAATCAGTCTTGATAGGGCAGAATCACTTAAGCCAGTATTCCAGTTCAACACTTTGTATTGTGAAACCATGGCCTGAAACTGCTGCCTGTCATATCAGTTTTAATATTATCATTGATGTTACTTCATCTTACACATAGTTTGCAACTTTTTGGCAGGGATTGCTTTTCTTTTCTGGGTTTTGGTTTGTTGGGGTGGTTTTGGGGCTGGTTTGTTGGGGTTCTTTTACCAGCATGTAATGTGAGGGAGCCGTGATCTATGACTTGGCTTCCAAGTACTAGGAAAATATGAGTAGTAATCATGCCTGCTGCTAAAAATTTTCTACCTTATTTGCACTCGTTTGCCTTCAGCTTCCAGTCATTGATTCTTGCTATGCCTTTCTCTGATGGATTAAAGAGCTCTTTAGTACTCACTATTTTCTCCCCAGGAAGGTGCTTTTACCCTGTAATCAAGTTACTACTCAATCTTTTTTTTTCCTTTTTTTTCTTTTTTTTTTTTTTTTCCTTTTTTTACAGAAAACAGATTGATCTTTTTATGGTTCTCATTATTTTTTTCACTCCCTCAGATTATTTTTGTGGCTCTTCTCTCCTTCTTCTCCCTTCTCTAATTTTTCTGTTAAAAAAGAGACACAAACCTGTATTTACTAGTCACAAACACAGAAGTAATATTACTTCACTAGTTACTCCTGTGTTAATACTGTCAGATTTATGTTTTTGCAAGGTCAGATAAAATAAACAACCATTTAATATGACTTCAACACATCTGAGTATGTAATTATTAGAGGATAGAAAACGATAGGTCATTTAAAAAACACTTAAATGCTTCATAAACTTCAAAAGGGCTATCAAATCAGCAAGAGTGGGTGTGCAGAAGGGACTGCAAAAGTGTTTGTGTTGAGGTTTTTAAGGAGATAGAAGTGAAATAAAAATAATAATAATTTTAACTATAAAGCAGCAATAATACATGAAAACCTTAAGTGCTCTAAATAATACGGCGATACGTACTTGCCAAAATTTTGTAGGATCAAATGCAAACCCTTTGTTAGTAACAGGCTATCCAGGCCACTGGAAACAGCAACTGTGAATGGACGTGAATATCTGCAACCCTTACATCCGTTTAATCCTATGAGTAGCCACTTGCTTATATTTGGAAGCCCTAGAACAGTTAAGTGATCTGTTGTGCTGTAATAAGAGAAATAATATCGTATTAAGAATTTCTTTTGTTATAAAAGCTATCTCCATTAAGTTGTATGAGAGTTCAAATAAAACCCACAGATTCAAGAGGCTCTTGAAAGTCTTACTGCTTCAGTACTTCTTACCAAAGGAGTGGCTATTCATTTTGATTTTTATCTATACTTTAGGACAAGGTTGAGTTAAATTTACCCTAAGGAGACTAATCAGATGCCTACATGGACAAAGCATCTTGTCGGACCTTACACATATCATGCATATCAGCATCTGAACTGAATCCACACTCCCAGATCCACACTTATCTCTCATGAAAACCATCAGATTTTCATTAAATTGAGCTACAGACTGTTTAAACTCTCAGTGCTGCAGATCAGTTTAATGCAAGTTGGTGCATCATCATGTCTTACAGAATTTCGAGGTCACCACATTGACTTTCTGTCTGAACTGTCTTGCTTTTTGACTTCAAAAAGAGTATGCCTTTCCATTGTGGCAGCATTCCCTTAGAGAAACTCGGGGCATATTCTATAAGCGACTTAATTTGTTTCAGCAAAATTAGAGGTCACGGAAACATGGTAAAGGAAGATAAAAATGAGAATTAAAATCATGTAACAGGCTTAAAATCCTCTAGAATTCCTGAAAAAGGAGTAAAGGTGAATAAGGATGGAATAGAAAGTCAAATGGCCTCTAGTTAAGAAAGTACTAATCTAAACAGATATAGACTACAAATGCATGTTAATGAAAAAGTTAATCCTAAGATTTTGGTAGCACTGGGTAACTTGGGGTTGAGGTTGTCCCCCTGTGATGATGAGGCCACAGAGCCCTTTTCAAAACTGCTCTCTGTTGTTGGAAGGAGGCAAGAGAAGTAGGCACTCCCTTGCATGCCTTTTGGTATCACAAGCTTAGTCAATATAAAGTATGTATTTTCTTACATCCTAGGTTGCCTCAGTTTCTTCGCCTGAGTCTGCCAAGTCCTGAAATCCAACCCTTAAATAAAGGGAGATGATAGCACTGGGAAAGAAGATGGTAGAAGAAACAGGATGGTTATGATAGAAGCTGGAGACTGTCTCTGTGAGAATACTAGCATGACTTCATTTCTCTGAATGGCCATTTAAGAGGCGATCCTCATCTTCCTGAACCGACAGTAAATTGGGATGGCTGCATATAATGGTAGGTGTTTGACCAATGCAGCACCCACTGGAGTATAATATATACTGGATAATTCTTCTGAGGGTGGGGAGAGAGGGAGGTGGCTAGAAAATTACCTTTCCATTAAATAATGCTACTGATGAGTAGTGAACAGGCGGAGCTGCCACAGTGCATTTTCCAGCTTATCTTTGCATGGGAGAAGTAGGGAAAGGAGAGAAAGGGGACAGAAAGGAGAGGGATGGAGAAAGGATAACAGTTTTTTGAGGCTGCTTCTCCTCTTCCAGATTTTTCTTTGCCCTCCTTGAGTGATTCGCTCTGATAACTTGTAGTACTTGTAATCTTCCTTGAGCACCATATCTCATTGCCAAATTAGCAAGTCAATGAAGCTGCTGAATATTTGGACAAATCCCCGAATGAATGAGAAACACTCCCATTGCCTGCCATGGCGTTGTTGGGGATGAGATGGACACTATTCAGTGACAACCGTATGCACTTGGCTGTATTCAGCGAAAGGGCAAGACTGTCCTGTCAAACTATCCAAGTTCCTTTCTGAAGCTGTCAGCTAATGGTTGTTTTCTCCAGCAGTTCCTGTAGCTGCTTGAACACTGTAGACATCGTGTTAGATCCTGTGTAGTCACCAGATAGTGATGTGCACTGCACCCCCTATTTTCTTGGCTATCAGCATCCCATAAATTCACATTGTATTCCTGTTTTGTGGAGATAATACTTTGCTAGGATTTCTAATATCATGGGCTGTGTTGGTGTTAAGGTGTCTTCTACATATTCAGAAGCAGATGGTTTACCCTGTGTTGCAGATATGGATAGAGTCCTGTGTGAAGGATCAGAGTACAGGTCAGAGTGATGTTTGTATACTGCGTATTTTCAGAAAACATATAGTTAAGGGAATAGTAGCTCTGTCCCAGCACTATACCTGGCTCAATGAATCTTTCCAATTTAACACATTGCATTGAGGTCTATCTAAAGGAGTCCCAGATGTGAGGAATCATATCTTGTTGAATCTTCTGGGCTGGATAAAATAGAAAGGTAGGGAATCCTTGATCATCACTTTTAGGGCTGGTTGGATTCTGCCTGTTCAGGTGTAGAAGGCTAATAGTGGTGTGAGTGGTGTCAGGCCTACCTGCCTCTAGACTGGATTGAGGGAGGCTGAGTACTAATAACTTTACAGGAGAGTGTCTGTGAAAGTGGACAGTAGCATTTTGGGTTTATTAGAAGCAACTGATAACTCTTATCTTAGCGGTGGATTTGAGTGTACAATCACATAAACGGTGTGGAGATTTTGGAGAGGAATTGAGTATTTGATGCAATGTTTCCAGAAAGTTGAAGAGATAAGTGGATGTTGCACTGCACATTGTGCCCTCAGCAAAGCAAACATCTCAACACATCAGTGATTTCAGAAATAGTGCAGTTCTACGAGAACACTTCTTGAACTCCTTTTTGCTGAACACAGTTCCCATCTGTCTGAAACTGCATTGAGAGCTTCAGAGACACTTAAAGAAGTTATGTACTTAGGAGTAAGACAGTAAAGGGTGGGTCATAAGAGTACATATTTTCCATTACCATTACCATGAAATGGTTACTTTCTATAGACATTTTCACTGTGAAAAAATATTCATGGCACAACGATAATCAGATGAAAAGTCCATCCTGGTGTATCTTCATCAGCTTTGCCCACTTTGTGAGCTGAACAGTGTGGGTATACCCTTTTGCTATGAAATATATTTTCTTGGATGCTTTACTGTATCTCTGTTACTTCCTCAAAAAGCTTACAAATTGTAGTGTTATCCATTCATAGAATGTTATCGTTTTCCGTAGGATAAAATCCCTGTGTAAGTACTGCCCCTGATTTCGGAATGTATCAGCTCTAGGAACGATGGAATTGTCCGCAGGGCTCTCATGTCAACAGAACTCAGCTGGTTCATGCATGAAGCCTGGCGACAGAATTACTGCAGCGGCACTGGTACCATCCCTGCTCCCTGCCTGCCTCACCCAGACCACTTCCTTTAGTCAGCTGAGTTTACCTTGCCTGGCTGCTACTTCTCCTCGGTTACCACTCACTCACAGATCTAGCACAGCCAGCCACGCTGAGAGGACAAATGGCCTTCTGAAACCCTGTTCTCTAGATAACAATCACTAACAGAGAAGAGCCAGCAATATAGGCAGATTACTTGATGCAATACGAGCAAATCCAGCTGGAAAGGTAAAGCATAGCACATTCCATGCATTGTTACTCTTTGCAGCCATGCTAAGTGTAATTTCTTTGAATGGAGGCTTTCTCTTCCAGAAATAAGTTTAAGGAAATATTTGAAGTATCTCTTGAAGATTTCAAATAAGACACTGGAGGGGAAAAAAAAAAAAAATTGGTTATAAGCCTGCATCTAATAAGCAACTGAGAATTGTGTTCATCTGGGCTGCGTACAGGCTGGCACTGCAGCCTCAGGAAAAGGGCAAATGACCAATGCTTTCTTATAAGTGTGCTGAAAATGACTTACCCGCTGTACGTGTTTGAAAGCAATAGTGACAATCTAAATCACCAGCAGCTCCATCATAAGTATATGTGTCCAGGTGCCCTGTCTCTGCAGATGTTTTGCTCTTGTTTTGAGCTGAAAATATAACATTTTTGTTGGGAAAAGCTTTCAGACCTTGTTAAAAATAGCCTAATAGTAGCTTTGGATTTGACTGACAAGCTACTTTTTGTTGTGCCGTTTTCACTGTAATATCCTCTTAATTTTGACTTGAAGCAGCAATGATCTCATTCCTTGGGGAGGAGGACAGACTGACAAAATACGGAGGTCCAGTGGTGACACTGAATCTCTTCATTGTCAAAGTGAGCTATGAAATCATCTGCCTTCAGCCAAAACCATTGGGGAGTAAGCAGTGTCCTTCAAGAAAGTAAAATTTGCAGGAGAAGGTGGTGGCATGGTACAGCAACCTTCTTGTCCCAGGGGAGGTGTGCTGCCCCAAATCTTGTGTCTCCTGCATCTCATGGAGTTGATGCAAGTTCCTTTTCTTACCTCTGTCAGCAATCACAGTGCTCAAGTGGGCAGAGACTTTCTAAGGTCTTTATATACGCGTTATAGATTGTGATTTCCTTGACAGTTCTGCTGGAGGAGTCTCACCAAGGTGTTTTCACAATGTTATTTTGGAAGCTGGGGAGAATTGGAACCCCACTCTGCATCTATCTCTTGGTTAGGCTTCACTGCCAAACACGTGGCCTGTACTTCTTGGAATTCTCCATCCTTGTTTGTCTCTGCTATAGAAGTCTTCAGCTGTGAGCTACATGGGGGGTGATCTGAAGCGAGAGGATAATTTTAAATAAAACTAAACTCTTGTTTTCATCATTCAGTTGGAACTTTTCTGTTACTACTCAGCAACACCTTTTTTTGAAGAAGAACAGGTCTGTCTTTGGAGGGGCCTTTCTCCATTATTTCTAAAGAAAATGGAAACCAAAATGATGTTTTTAAAAAAGGGTAAGAATATACAGCTGATGTTTTCACCCACGTTCAGCTCACCTGGCCAAAAAAGCTCCTCACAAACATTTCTGCTAGCTTTCAAGGAAGTAGATACAAAAGTTACTGTAAAAATTGAAGTGTTTGAAAACACATATCTAATAGAAATCCTAGTCTTACTTCGCAATACGACATCCAATCCGTGTGACTTTTCCCAAAATATGCTCTTGTTTGCAAAACAGCAAAATTACTAAATAGGGGTTTTGAAACTTCCTGTGCAGCTACATACTTTTTTTTTTTTACTTTTTTTTTTTTTTTTTCCCCCAGAGCAGTGATATTGAGCAGTTACGACCCGAATATTCTGTGGGCAAAGCCTCTGTTCATGAAGTCAGAGGTGGCTTGTGTTATCCAAGGGATCTCAGTGACTGCACCTGTCATGTGGAGTGTAATTTAAAACAGATTTGAACTTCAATAAGGTTAGCAGAAGGAGGCATGTTTGTAAAGTATCAGAAGGGATGTGGCACAGCAAGAACAAGAGGAGAAACATATACCGCTTCTGTAAAAAATGCTACCGTCTGCAACTGATGAGTAAATTCTTTTTATTTCTGTTGTCAATGGCCATAGAAGAAACCCACTTGAATATGGAAACCTGTACAGGCCTTAGCATGTATCTAGCAGAGATGAAGGAAAACCTTTACAGGAATATGTCATGTAGTCAGAACCTCCTCACCACTCACCTTTTACTATATTGTTGGCTCTAGACAACAGCTTGGAATAAATGCCTTCCTTTTCCTTCTTTCCAGGTTTGGTCTTCACAGAAGAAACTTTAAAGAAGTTCAGTATGTGCAAAGCTATCAGCTCCTGCACACTAGGCCACAGAAACACTTGTGCTTTTTACAATTTTCCTCTGTTCCATATTCTGTGTAAAGGTTTAAAATTTCAAACACAAGCCAGACAAAATAAAGACTTTCCTTGAGACAGAAACATTAGCGTTCCTTACCTTTCATGTATTTTTATGTGATTTCAGATAGCAGAACCACTGTCTTCATGTGTCGTCACTTCTTCACAAATGAGGCAGTTTTAGAATTAGGGTCATTACTTAGAAGGATCTCTGACTTCCATAAAGCACCTCGCCTTGCCAAATAACTGGTAATTGCAATGGAAGATTTGGAATTTGTTTGCTTTCTTATCAGCAGCATCTTGAAAGAAGCACCAACTCGAGGAGGAGAAATGTTAGGAGGCAACAACCATAACCAAGCAGCAGCAATTGGATCTGCAATAGAAGTTACTAGACTCCGGATTAACTATGAGGATCAGGTGAATACCAACTCAACTGTTTTGTCAGCAGATGTATAAAAATGTGTATGATTTGTCGATCCTGTTCCTCAGCTATGAGGAGCCCAGTTAACTTAGGAAGATGTTGAGGAGAAATCAGTGTTTTCTCAGAGGGGAGAATCACTACAGGACAAGGATGGAAAGTGTGAACGACACTCAGCCCTGGTGTAAACTTCTTGAATGATAAAGTAGCCCTGTTGCATATTCAGATGCTCACTGTGACATGGCTTACATTTTGTGAGGCTGAACAGCTCTCAGCTTAACGTATCTTAACATGTGCTGCCAGCTTCCTAGACAGGTGCCTATTATATACTATATAGAACCTATATATGGGACTTAATGGTACCGTGAGCAAAAGCATACTGAAAGAAGTAAGCCAGTGAGGAAAAAAAATGTGATTTTTGTTTCATATCATCCAATATGACACAAACGCCAACGTGACACTGAGACCAGTCATTGATGTGTAGCACTCTGGACTGAGATTTGGCGTAAAGAGTGTTGCTGCATTCCATCCACGACAGTAACTCCTTCTAGCAGATCAGCACCCATGGCTTCTGCTAGGCTATCTGCTCATTTGAGACATACTTTGGTTGTAACAGCATCTTTTAAACATTTTAGAAATACCACCCCACTTAAAGAAGGAAGAATGAGCACAAAGTTTTGCCTGAGGATCATCAAACAGTAAGCCTGTGGCAAAGCCCATCTCTTGCAGCCTCTTCTGCGGCTTAGTTCCTGGAGTCAAACCATGCAAAGTGACCACTTGGGTGCATCTTCACAGGATTTTAGTGAAACTTCTCTACTGATACAGTTAAAATGACTCAATCCACCTAAGACGGGTGCAAGCAAGTAGTGATTTGAGCCATTCCAGCATAAAAGCGTCTGCAGTGAGCTAGTACTAGTATAATTATATTGGTTTCTTTTTAATCACATTCATATCTGAAGAAAGAGGAAGTTAGTTTATTAAACTTTGGCCTGTTGCACTGGAAATTAGTCCAACTATGACTTCAAGATGTGGTTTTGGGGCTTTTTTAAAATTCTCGGTATTTGTACAGTTTTCCATTTGAATAGGTGTAAAGTTAATAAGCTAGTATTTGCTAATTTTCTCTTTTACTAAGGACTAAGCAAGCAGCGTTGGGCTAAATGGAAAGGTATGTGGCATTATCATTCTTGGATCTGGAAGATGGTTTTGCTTGGGACCTGAAGCATGACTTCCTAGGATTCAGTTTTAATTGTAGTTAACTTCTGCTGTTGAATACATGGTCCCACTAAAGAAAAGACTGAAACTTCATAATTTTTTTTTTATTTTGTCAGATAATACTTCTATATTGGTCACAAATGTTCACATGTATATCATTGGTTTTGACAATGTACTTATTCATATTCTCTTAAAATCTTCTATCTGTGAAGTTTTGGAAGGGTTTCTGGTCTGGCACACGAGGATTTGTCCTATTTTCACATTTAGGCGGCCTATAAAACTTCTAAGGGTTGTACAGACAATCTCTTAATGTTACCTGCTACTTGTAGTGCCAGCATAACAGCAGCTACAAGGTAAGAACGGCCTTCAATATGTACACCTGCACATAGCTCTCCTCATTCAAGTCGCTGTTACTTCAGTGAGTGCACTGATAATGCCTTTTGGGGCAGATCAGTGGGGGTGGATTTATCACAACAGTGCTCCCAGTGTTGTTTGCATCAGCAATGTAGATACAAACAGCAAAGCAGATGTAAAGGGGCATTTATTCAGTTCACTGTAGATAATCTGTATAGTGAGAGTGACTATAAAAAAGCAGGGAGAGGAGTGGCAATGACGGGCAGGCAAGCTGTGGCCCAGATTGCTAACTTCTCACCAGCCCAGCCTGCCTCTGCTCTGGGATGTCCGGGCTGGCGCTTGGAGCATCATTCCAAAAATCACTGAGAACTAGGGGGGCTGCCTGGCCACCCCAGCCTGCGCCTCGTCACGCATGGGCTTATGAAGAGAGCCAGGAGCTCAGATTCTTGTTCTTACAGATAATTTACCCATTTCTGGAAAAAAACCCACGCCAACCGTATGATGCGGTGCGAGAACGCAGAACCGCGCGCGCTGCTGCAGCAGTAGCGGAAGGCAGCGGCCGCGTTGGCTAGAGCCGGGCAAGGGGAGCCAGAAGCCGCGGGCTCGCCTCTCGGAGCCCTGCTGCGCCCCAAGCCCCGCGCCTCAATTTCCGCGTCTGTGAAATGGGGCGGTGCGGCCCGCGGGGGAGGCGCCGCACGGGGGGGGCGGCGGTGCTGCCAGGGTAGCGCGGGAGAGCCGGCGGCGCCGGCGCCCTAAGCCGCGCTCCCCCCCCCGGGGCGGCGGGAGCCGGACGCGGGGGGCTCCCTGGGGCGGCGGAAGGCAGCCCCGGGGGCTTGGGGGGCCGCGGAGGCGGCGGGCGAGGCGGTGCCGGCCCGCGCTCCTCGCAGGCGGCGGCGCGGCGCCGAGCAGCCGCCTCGGAACTCTGCATCCCGCCGCCGCCCGGCTCCCTCCACTCACTTTTATATTTGCGCGCCCTTTCAATCCTCAGTGACGTGTCCCGCGCCGCGCCCAATCGGCGGAGCTCTCTGGTCAGGACAATGGAAGGGCCTCGGCCAATCGGCGCGGCGGCTGGCTTGGCGGCAGCCAATGGGGACGGGGCTGTGTTGAGAGTAATGTTACCAGCGCTGAGAGTGTGAGGAGGCTGCGTATCGATCCCGCTCTCACAGCCATTGCGGTGCACCGGGCTACACAGGGACCCAGGCAGCGCTGGGGCCGGGCGGGCAGCCGGGGTAGCGTCTCTGGGGCTCGGGACCGAGCGAGGGCTGCGTGCCGAGTCTGACACGGGTGAGTACGCGCCCGGGGCCGCCGGGCCGGCCGGGCGCTCTCGCCCGCCCGCTCGCAGTCGGGCAGTGAGCCGGCGCTACCCGCCGTGCCGCCGCCGCTGCCTGGCCGTGGAACTCGGGGCAGCGCCGGCTCCGGCGCCGGCACACAAAGGCGAGCCGGGTTGCGCCCGGGAGATCCTTTCCCGGGTGGCGAGCCCCCCGGCCGGGGCGGGGCGGGGGCGCCCGGGGCGGCGGGCAGGGAGGGAAGAAGACGGACGAGGGGAACCCACCCGAGCGGCGGGCGAGCGGTCAGGGGTCGCCCACCGCGGGGGGCGCGGGCCGCGCCGTGCCCCGCCGTAAGCCGCTTACGGTGCCTCGCCATAGCCATCGCTGCGGCGACGGGGCAGCCGGCGGGCACAGGCGCGGCGAGGCGGCGGGGGTTTCGGGCGGGCCGCGCCGCGCTGCTGGCCGCCGGTGGGGCCGCGAGGAGCGCGGGGGCAGCGGGGCGCGGGCCAGAGAGCCGCTGGCCCCGCGGCCGCCCGGCTGTAACATGGCTGACGGGAGCCGCGAGCGAGAAAACAAGGCGGGCGGCGGCGGCGGAGCAGAGAGGCGCTCGGGCGGGCGGGGGCGCAGTTCGGGGGAACTTTTTTTTCCAGCTGCTGCCGCTCTCCCGGGCGCGGGGTCCGCGGCCGAGGGATTGTACAACTCGGCGGGGCGCGGGAGCGAGCTGGGGTCCCCGCCGGGGCTCTGCCCGCTCCGCTGGGGCTTGGGCAGGCGCTGGAAGCGCGCCGGCCACCCCCCCCCCGTCCTCCTCCCCCCCCCCCCCCCCCCCCCCCCCCCCCCCCCCCCCCCCCCCCCCCCCCCCCCCCCCCCCCCCCCCCCCCC
>WTSP01017012.1:6899-25491 GCA_025331215.1 Actenoides lindsayi
GCCTGGAGAAGAGAAGACTGAGAGGGGATCTTATTAATGTTTACAAATATCTGAAGGGTGGGTGTCAAGTAGAAGGGTCCAGTCTCTTTTCATTGGTGCCCTGTGATAGGATGAGAGGTGATAGTAGCAAGGTGAAACAGAGGAAGTTCCACCTCAATATGAGGAAAAACTTCTTTACTGTGAGAGTGACACAGCACTGGAACAGGCTGCCCAGAGAGGTTGTGGAGTCTCCTTCTCTACAGACTTTCAAGACCACCTGGATCTGCTCCTGTGTGGCCTGCCCTGGGTGTTCCTGCACTGGCAGGGGGGTTGGACTCGATGATCTCCAGAGGTCCCTTCCAACTCCTACCATTCTACGATTCTATGATTCTAAATTTAATCATTGCAGAAGTGTCTGCTGCTTAGTGCCATACAGCATCAATGACATAACAATAGAGTCATGTTGTTCTTGTGTTATATTCCTGTTTTTATAAATACATGTTACACAATGAACACATTTGATATGCAAATATTTTTCAGGACAGCAGCTGTGGCAAAATATTTTTTCTGTAACAGGTGAGTTGGCCAGTTAAGAATGGCTTGATGGTACATAATAAGAGCAATGGTAAACTTGTTTTTTGTTAGAATAGTCTGTTAACTCTTACAAAAAGTTGAACAGAAGTAGATCAGTACAGTTGCTTCTTTTTCATGTTTTTAAAAAATGATGGTGAATGTAAATCATGTTCAGCACACTGAGACATTGATCTGTATTACCATGCTACAAATAAACAGTAACTGTCATCTACCAGTAATTCTGAAGATAGTGATGTTGCAAATTTATACTGTGTCCTTCAGCCACAGCAGATATGATAGAATTCTTTCAGGGATGGATATCTTCATAAAATAATCTCATCACAGGTCTTCAGTTTTTCTTTGAAAGGCAAGGGTTTGAGCGTATTCAACAAATACCCACTGACTGTTAAAGCTAGGGAAAAACTCTTTGGAAAATAAATTTAGTGAAGCCGAGGAGAGTCATCCTTGTATTCTGCAATTCATAATCGCAGAAAGAAGAGAGCGACGCTGAAGGGCAGCTTCCTGATTCTCTTGGCCTGCTACAGGTAGTGGGCAGGTGGGAAGGAGGCCGGTGACAACTTCATCAAGTAAGTTTTTCTCCTCACTGTGATATCCATGGTAGTGCTGCAATGCCACTTCCTCGGGAAGACTTGTTGATCTCAATTTGTTTAATTATCTGAAAAGCTTAGTTTAGTTAAAATCTTCATGCCACAGCAAGTAAGTTTGCACAGTGAACACTGGAAGATCTTTGGGGTTGTTCACACAGCATATAAAATAGGCTACTTTTATGGTTTGTCCCTGATTCCTCTTCTAACTGTAACCCTCTGCTTTGTCATCATATATTCCACCATTTAGTGGTTTGAAGCATTACAACATTTTATCCTTGTATGTGCTTAAATGTTTTAACTTTTTTTTTTTTTTGTGCAATTAGCCATTTTTGCATTTTTACGCAAGCTCACCTTACTATTTCTGAAACTTTAGCTTAAAATATTTCACTGGTTGCAAAGAGTTTTAAATAATTTGTTATCATGAAATATTTTACCAGATAATTCACTGAGACAAATATGAAATATACAGTTGGGAAGGTAAAATTATAACCAGTCACATAAACCTGTCTTCATTAGCTCCCTTTCAAACATCTCCAAATGTTACCAATAGAGAAAGGCATCCTCGAAGAGTGGTTTGAAGCATGAATTCTTTAGTTTTCAATTGGAATCGGCTTTATGTTTGAGAGGAAGGCTTTCATTTCCTGCATCTGAGATTCATTTTTAAATGCAAGCTAGCAGGAAGATTAGCCTTGAAGGACTATTAGTGACTGGCTGGAATGGTGTTGGTGACTAGAACATAAAAGGGAAAAAAAAAGAAAAATACAAATTGAAGAGAGTGAATAAGGGGATGCATCAAACTGTATTCTCAGCTGGTGTCATTTGATATGGCTTCCTCCCATTGGATCTGTGCCAGATGAGACCAACAACAGATCTTTCTGTCCTGATTCCAACTTTAGTCCTGTGCCACAACTTGAAAGTAGTATTCTGGGTTGTTTAGTTTGTTCTTATTTTATATACAACAGATAGAGCCTTTACTGATAACCTGTGGGACATTCTTCAAAGCTTTGCCACAGGAACAGTTAACAGCCAGGGAAACACTTAACACTTATTGCAGTAATGAAAATATCTTCACACATATTAAGAGCCTTTATGGAGTTTTGATGGTTTTATTATTGTTGCCATTCCTGCTTTAGTAAATCAGCTTGTTGAAGTTTTGGTTATTTATGTGTCACAGAAACTATTGATGTATCTCTGTCTGTAAGCTAAAATGTATGAAGGGCTATGCTACAATCTTCAGATGTCTTACTATTTCCTCCTTCTCCATGCCTTTCATAGTCTCCCAGAGAGAGCTGGCTGTGTTCTTAATGTCACTGGGGATAATTCTCATGGGCTTCTCTGAAACTCTCAGCCCCCTTGCCAAATCATGGACACGTGAGCCTTGAAGAAGATGTTCATGTACTGGTAAAACAAATGATTGCTAGAGATGAGAAACCAGACTCAACAGTGCATCTGTTTCAGCAACTCCTAAAATAACATATTCTTAGGTTTTCTCCAGGTAACTGCAAGAGGTTTTGTATGAACCACAGTCTGTAAGTCAGAAAATTGCTTTGACGTGAGCTGTGATCAATAGGAGGCTGAAGGAGATTTCTCATTCTGCTAATAGTACATTATTATTGTAAAATTATTTGACAGATTACAGACTTTGAGAAGTAGAGAGTTTTAGAAATAAGTGCCACAACAAATATGTTTTATGAATTTTCTTTTATTAAATTTTTATTTTCAGTGAATAATAAACCATTTATTGTACTGATCATTTTTAATATTGGATTCCTGTTGCTTGAAGTGTTCTGCTTTCAATGTTTTAGAGCTCATCAGCATTGTAATTTTGGTCTTGGCTGTTCATGTGTCCTAAAGATCTTGTGTTGCCACATATTGCTGAAGTATCTGAATAAATACTGTAAAATCTATGCCTGTCAACTTCCCTCTAAACCTGTCTCTCATGGCACTATAAAGGCAGTTCTGCTGCCTCACATCTCAGTACCTAAAGTGACAGGGAAAAAAAAAGAGAGAAAACCTGGAAAAGTATGTGGCAAGCCAAAGTGCAGTCAGAAAAAAGGCAGTACAAGACAGGAGACAGGACAGCATGTTCATCTTGTAGTCATTCAAAAGAGGGTATAAATGAAATAAGAAAAAGTTGTACGAAGTTCTGTCTGAATGATATTATAAAGCTTCATAACAAAACAATTTCCCTTTAAAACTGCTCACTTTGTCTTTGTTTTATTTATTGTTGGGGTTTTTTTTGTTTTGTGTTTTTTTGTGTGTGGCTTTTTGTTTGTTGATTGGTTTTGTGGGTTTGTTTTTGTTTTATTAAAATGAATTATTTGGAGATCTTTAATGACTTTTCATTTGAGTAAATTGAAATGTCAAGGCAGAAGACAGTTAAAGACAGAGTGTGCTTGTATACCTTGATTAAAAGAGCTTAAAAACATTGTTATTTAACTTTGAGCTGAGGCAAATGAAAAACATATATTTAGTGTCATTTCTGCTATTATACAACTATATCCTTGATTTTTGATTGTTAATTTCTCTTTTGGTCATTGTACAGGAAGGATTTTCTTGTCTAATTGTTAACTGAAACATCCAAAATTGTAATCCAGGTTTGGTAGTGCACAGTTGTGTTCATGTGATCAGATTTTGCATCCTAGATGTTTTTTTCATCAGTACTCTAATATTTGTGAGTTATTACAGTGCTGAGGTTTAGCTAGAGGTTTTCTGTACTGATAATGTATGTATTTGTTTTCCAGTGACATAATTTCCTCACTAAGAACAATTTCTGTTAACAGAACTGAAATGTTCTTGATATCCGCAATTGTAATTCTGTTTAATATTGAAGTTTACAATAGATGGGTCACATTAGCAAAGGAATTCAGAAATTTATGTTATTTCAAAAGACCTGGAATCTATATTAAAGGAAGAAAATAATGGTTAATATTTGATATTGGTTTTGTGTATCCTGACATTACCCAAGTCTTCTAACAACAATTTTCATTGCATCATTTGCAGAGTGCTAAATTTGTAGTGTTTTGGCAACATCACTGCCTCAAACATACTAGTACTGTGCTGGCATTGCCGCTCCTTTGACTTGTATTCTGGGTGCAGGCAGCTAGATCAGCATTAACCAGTGTAGAAAATCATGTTCATGTGCCAGGGTTTCAGACTACTGGTAAAGACATGTTCTTGGCAGGATAGCAGTACAGATAGAAGCTTGGAAGGCATCCACCTTCCAGTGAGTCATGGTGTTGAGGACTAGTTTTCTGCCTAGTCTGGAAAAAATATTACTGAAATTATTCTTTTATAAGCCATTAAGGAAAGACCATGCTTTGGTAGTTTAATGTATTTACAAGAAGTGGCAACCCAGTGAATATAGGTAAATATACCATTGGGAGAAGAGTTTTGTATTTATGTAGAAGCATGTATTTGCATATATGTTGATGTATACATACATATCTGTGTGTGTGTACAGGTGTATTTTTATACTCCTAACTTACCCTATGTAAAAAAAACCCCAAACATTGAATTCTTGTTTTTCTTTTTTAAAGGATGAATCTGCAGCATTATTTTTGTTAGCTCCTCTTGCAGAGAATTTAGAGTATGTCTGCATGGGGCAGTAGAGCATGAAGACTGTGCCCAACTCACCTAGACTGACTGGACTGATAAATCTACAAAGCACATTGCACTGTTGATAGCTCTAGTACTAAAAGAATTACAAACTGTGTTTGCCTGCCACACTGTTCAGGTTAGTAAGTTCTGTGCCTTCACAAGACTAATAACTTGGACTTAGCATAATTTTGAAACTACTGTAGTGTGCTTCATTCCTGCAATAGCTTAACCAATACAATTGCATCATGGTCCAGCATGCTGTGTGGATGTACCGTGTGACAAACAGGGATAGTATCTGGTGACAAACAAGGGATAGTGGCTGTCTTAAGTTGTTAAAAGAAAATAAATATTTGATCTTGTTCACTTTATGGGTTTTTTTTTTTCATATTATTCTTCATAGTCATCTTTCAGACCTATGAATTTGTTGAATAATATGCATCAGAGTTGGACTGATGTAAATGATAGTACTTTCATGGTGATAGATGATAGTTCTTAGGGATATGGTTTAGTCAAGATCTTGTCAGTCTTAGGTTAATGATTTGACTTGATAATCTTAAATGTCTTTTCCAATCTAGGATATTCTGTGATTCTGCAATTCTATGGTGATTATTCTAAGGTAGGATGAAATTAGTAAAGAAGAATGTGTCCTAGGGTTTTGATTTTAGTTTTATTTTAACCTTTTAACCTGTGGCAGATCATGAGCAAGGTTATGTGAACTTTTATGTTAGCTTTCAGTTTACTGTACTTGTAAAATGGGGATAGTGATGGTTAGCGCTTCTGTGAATTGTTTGGAGAACTTCAGGAAAATTGAATCAAGCTATTAAAAACCTACTAGATTTTTGATTTGTGGTATGTTCCTACTAATATAATGAGGGAACAATACTCTGCAATTAAGGTAGAATTACTCTACTGTGTAGAAAGTAATGCTAAAAGCTGGAACTAAAGAGGAATTAATTTTGCCTTAAAGGATGGCTATGGTGCAAACATGTACATCTGAGGTAGTCATTATTAGGCTGCCTTTCTAGTCGATGGAGAACACTTGCCACAATCCATTTGACTTTAGATGTCGTCTTTAAGGTAAGATGAATAATGCCTCATGAATAATGCTCACTATATAATTTAATCTTACCTCCTGCTATAGAGTTACCTCCAGCTGCTCTGTATTGGTTGTGGTTGGTTTTGTTTAACTAAAGCGCTACTTTCATTAAGTCCTTTTTTAGGACTAATTTGGACAAGCAATCCAATACTTGTAGTGGTGATATTTTCCCCCTTTCCCTCCCACCCATATCTTATGTTAACCTTCAAAAATAGTTAATGAAGCACATAAATAGCAGTTCAAACAACTTCTCATAGAATACCATCACATTTGAAAATAAGTTCTGATTGTTGGTCAGCAACTGCTGCAAGAAATGAAAGGTAAATTTGTCATGCAGCAGTGATGTTCAAATGGTGATTAGTCTTTTGACAAATAGATGAGTCTGTCTTGGCCAGCTGTCAGGATGGTATAGCACATTTTGCTATATTATTCTAATTGCGTTACTTTTGGATTTGAACTGAAGTCAGAGTAATTACATAGAAAGAAGTGTAACTGTTTAACAAGGTTATAAATATGTGTGCTCTGTTTCTTCACCTCCTTAGGAGATGCAGTGGCTTTTCCACCAAGTCTGTGAATTGTGCCATTGCAGTAATTTCCTTGTTAGTTCTAATATGAATTCAGCTTTTCAATATGTTTACAAAAATTTATGTCTCAGCCTCTTTGGAACTGGGATACTACTATGTACAGAGAGTAACAACATGTTAAGATTGTGTTATTTATGCAAGCTTGTTCTCATGAAATTATCAGTGAGATATTCCATATACACATAAATGTTGGCATTTTTTCTTGGAGCTGGCTTGGGAATCTGGGTTAAAAATAAAGGTGGATAATGAAACATGATGTATGTGTACATTCCTTGTCCCATAATGCTGATAGTCCTCTATATGACATTTATGAGAAAATATGAAAAGAAAATGAGTAAACCTTTCTGCATATCCCATGGCTTAGGGAAGAAAAGAGGCTCTTCTGAGACTCGCATGTTGTTAGTGGTGAACATTGGATAAAAACCCTCTGCTTGTCCTGCCTTGTGAGAAGTGAGACTTGCAAGAACTTTCACTTCTTTTACTGGTTTGAAAACATATTTGACCTCTGCAAAAGGAAGCCAGGGAGAGCGTTGAATAAGTTGATTTACCATCTCTTGAAATACCTCCTTTACTGGTTCTGTGCCAGAATCTGAAGTGCTGTAGTGACAGCAGCCAAAAGGGAGTGGGGATTTGGATGGAGATAAAGGAAAAGATTAAAAAAAAAAGTCTAAACCTATATTTAATCCAATGGTCTTGTTATCTGAAGCTGGCCGCTTCCAGGAGCTCTGTAAACTTTTCCTGCAGTGAATGAATTGAGCCTTGTGTTATAATGACAAATACTTCTGGGAAATACTCGTGTTACATTAATGCTACAGTGAAAAAGTACAAAGTGAATTAGATATAAAAGATACTACTTTTTGCATCTGTGATGCACGTGGATTATGGAGGAAAAGATGACCCAAGAAAGCGGAAGCTATGTGTCCACGTTGTTGTACAGTAGGTTTTGGAATGACATCCCAGGAACAGCTGCTTCTGAGTACACAGGATTGTGAGGGGTGTGGTATGATTGTCATGGAAATGTCCAATTTTTCTTTAGTCCAGGTTGAGTTAGTGTTCCTTATGGATTTGCTACAAAACATTGCTACTTGAACATGATTCTAAGATTTTAATTCATATCATCATAGCTAACTTTTAGCTGGTTGATTTCACTAAACTCCTACTGATTTAAACCAGCTGAGAATCTTTTCCACAATCATCATGGTAATATTCTCTTGAAGTACGCTCCCATACTATAAGCTCTCTGGGGCAGAGACCTCCAAACTCCTAAGAAAAGTGTTTTCAGATCTCTTTGGAAGCAGATGTTTGCCCCTAAATAGAAGTATTCAGCAGCATAAATCTTAAGTTGAAGATGCCTAGTAGTTAGGCATTGCAGAACTGAATTTAGCAGTACCTAAGTCACCCTTGTGATTATGTGTCGTCACTGGAAATTTTGTATAGAACGCTGTATGCTTTCACATCCTCCTTTTTTCCCACTCCTTCATAGAAATGTCTGTTCAGTGGTTAAAGGCTCATAAGGTAAACTTGTAAGGCTATATTCTATATTCAGTTTTCCCAGACATGGCCTTTTTATTCTGCCATTAGAGCCTCATCTAGGATATGCATCCTCATTCTAGGTTTTCTCAAGTCCCATCGAAGCTTCAACTGAAACAAGTAGACAAAGATGGACAGAGAAGCCTAAGCAGAGTCAACAATAGTTTTGATCAGTCCATAAGAGTGTGCATAATGACAATTTTGAAGAGAAAGGTGGCACCAGTAATATCAGAGCAGTCACAGCAGGAAGAGGCAACTGGTTTTTTTTAAACAAGGGGGAAGTGAGGCATGGCAAACATGAAGGCTTTGGAATGGTGTGAGGAGTTGAAAAAAGATTTTGAGTAAGTCTGAAGGCAGAGAGACTTGGCATAAGAAGATTTTGAGCATTTGACTTGCTTTAATTAGGAGCAATGGATTTAAAGTGCAGCATGCTGATGGAAAATAATTCCCTTAAAGCGCCCTTAGTGAGAATCTGAGCCCTTTCCTTTTGTTGTCATTTAAATCTACTGCTGTATGGGGTTGTCATCAGAAAGAATGTTTGTTGCTTCTTGTTTATTCAGGTCAGGAAAGATGTTCATGAAATATGTAGTCACATAGTAATTATGTCATCAGATACACTGCTGCAAAACTCTCTTCAGTGAAGAGGAATTTCCTTTACACCTGACGATAACATTTTTCAAAATAAAATATGTCAAAGCTTAGAAGTTTATCTTGGCAGAACATCACACCATTAAAGCAAGATTGAATGTATCCTGTCCAAGTCTCTTGCTTCTTGTAATGGTGCCTAAGGCTACAGTCCTCCAGATGTTGATACTACTAGCATTTACATTTTGAATGGAAAAAAACCTCTCTTGTTACCAAAGACACTTTACAGTAGAAATTCTACCTTTTTTTTTCAGAACAGTTTGTCTGATGTAATGGGAAAAAAAAATGTGATAGGGAAAAAAAATCTACTCCTTCAGAACAAGTTGCCCATAGCAATAAGAGTGAGAAAGAGTGGAACAGCAGCTCCCTCATGCCCCTTGCTTCCCAATCCAGGTTAAGATTGCACTGTTCCTCCACAAATAGCGAAAAATTGCCTTAGTTTCGGAAAAGAAACAGAAGGTGCTGCAGTAGAAATAGTCGTGAAAGGGCAAGCAAAACTTTTCCTTGCACTAACACTGGCCAGACATCATCAGCATTAAACTTAATGAGCCTTATTTACACTGAGTCAGCTCACATTGCTTTAACCTTAAAGGGGCCTTAAAAAGAAGTGAGAATGGGAATAATTTCCTCTAAGTTTTGGTAATTAACACAACTGCTCCCGCGTGGGATCAAGAGATGGTTGTAAGACAGCCACATTTTCTTCGTTTTGTTGCATACCAGAGGCAGCTTGCAGACTTCTTGCTGAAGTGGTGCAGTTTTACAAGATTTTATCAATGAAAGGCAGGACCAAGTGATCAAGGGATGACAAAGGGATGGCATAACAGGACACTGAGAAGAGAAATGAACTTTTCTTGGTGTATATTATTAGAAAAGCCAGATATAGCTCAGCATGAATGGGCAGGCTTCAACTGGAATTGTATTATTTTTTAAAGAAAAACTCTATTGCCACATGAAGATATGCATTAACATTGCTTTGTCCTGCTCTCACTCAAGGGTTTAACCATCTTGTGTGCTGATATGTTTTGCTGGGTTGGTACCTGCGGCTTGAATCTGGTAAAAAGATTCATGACGCAGCTGCATAGGCTAATTTTCCAGTCTATTGCTACTTTTTTTGTCCTGTAGACTTTAAATCAGATCTTACAATTGTCAACTTGAAGAAGAAAGGTGTGGAGGATTGCTGATTCTTTCAGGATCACATGTTCAGCTCACCATACTCCAACAAACAGATCTTGGCAATGAATTGGTTGGACCATTAGTAACAGTTCCAAAGAAAGTCATGAAAACACTCACCAAGCAGAATGTGTACACATTATATTTGCTATGTATATGCGGTTTTTCAGTAGTGAGATACATATGAGAAGAAACAAAGATTAGAAATAACACACTGAGTTTTCCATACAAGTAACTCATAAAGTTAATGATTTTCCAAGATGTTCTTTTCTCCTACAGGGCACCTTTGTATGGGAACACCTTACTAAGAGAGATCCTGGGATTGCGATATGTACGGGGTTGATATGCAGGTTATACTTTGTCAAAATGGGAGGGATCAATATTCTAAAAATCACTTTACATTTTGATTTTACATAGTGGCAGTAATATCATCAGAGATATTATATTCAGCAAATAAACAGATACGTATGCTTCATAATGTTATGTACTCTTTGTTTTGTGCTTCCACTTCAAGTAAGTTTTGTTCAACCATGATGTCCTATGGCATGGATGGATGCTTGTTAGTAGAACAAGTAACATAATTCCTGAGTTAGAAAGGTCATAGATAGGGCAATGGGACTGGAGACCCAAAGCTGGAAAATGTATTAACATAGTTTAATCAGTCATACTAAATTCCACTGTGGCATATTTCCTCAACAAATTAGTTAAAAGGATTCTGGGTTCTGTCACTGGAAAAGAAAACACTTAATCTTTTATTCTAAAAAGAATATTTTTTTTCTTCAATTATTGTGTGTGAACGTTTTGGGATTTTTATTTTTATTTTAATTTTTATGAGTATTATAGTTTATGCTCTAATATTTAAAATCATATATTATGATATCTGACTTCTCCTGTAAATTTTGTCAGAGCTTTGTTGTGTAACCTTGATCAAATTACTCGCTCCTTCTGTGTCTCACTTGCACTGTATTCAGGGAAAAAACTCTCCAGTGCTGTCCTAAACTTTAGTGTGTTTATAAAGTGCATAGCACAACATGATGTTGTTATCAAATGGAATTTCTAAGAATTGCTGCAATTCAAAAAAGTAGTGATTATTTGGAGTTTGGCTAAACTGTGTTTCCAGCATCTTCTCTGGTGAAGAGCCATTACTTTAAGTACTGGAAGAATGTGCATGTAAACCACTGACAAGCCAGCATGGTTATTGGCAAGTCAGTATGTGTAGGTGAGCAATCATAGTCAAGGAGAATGACTCAGGTTCTGATTGTTCCCAAGCAAAGTGGTGCAGATGTGAAAATATATCAGTGAGATTCACCTGAATTGTAGCTGTGGTTGTTTCATTCCCTAGATGACCATGCAGAATTCGTGAGTTATGCAACATTAGCTATCCCTTGAATGGTTTGAAGCTAAAGTTGGATACCAATTTAGAACTGCTTTAGTGTGGCCATTCTTATGCATTCTATGCAACTCCTACCCTCCCTCCTCCTTCCGTACAGAGGAAGGGTAAAAAAGGCACTTCAGGAGGGAGTACAGTTCCATTGCTATGTGGTGATTCTGTGATAATTAATGACAGTACTCTTGTTGAGTTGCACTCTTGGTGCATTCAAGTTGAAATTCCTCCTTTATAGATTGCTTGCTCTTTTACACAAGTAGCTTGTAGAGCTTTATAATGGTGACATCCCACCCTGTAATACAACTGTAGTATTATTTGCTGTGTTGAATAACTAATGTACGAATACTTTTTTCTTAAGTAGATATGCCTAATGGAGGTTTTAAAAGCACAGAACTAATTTACAAAGTTCAGTAATTAGTGATATGGTAAAAATAGGATTCCCTTAAATTACTTTAAAAGTTGGCCTATTTCTATCTATACCATCTAAATCAGTATTAATTTAAAGCCAGGTGCTTCTTTCCTTCTGCATTTCAGTTAGTTAGCTCTGTTAGTTTTTCTTTCTTCCTCCTGAGGATTAAATGTGTGTCCTGTAAGCTTACCAGCCCTGACTTTTTGTATGTGACAACACTCCCTGTGATCTCCTAACTCATCGATCAAATGGAAACCATAGTCTTCAAAAGTGTTTTAGAGAGGCTCTTTCTTGAATAGCACACAATATTTCTGTACTAAGGGTATATTATGCCATAAAATAAAGTTTGTGTTCTTTTAGGCTTAATACTATACCATTTGTGAGCACAAGTGCTGAAGCAATTTAGAAAGAGATGTTAACTTTATATCTTACCAGGGAAATAGTTTTATTACTGTGCATGTAAAGCAACAGGAAAGCAAAGCTTTACTTTTGTATTTTATTAGCTATCATTATCATGTTTCAGGGCCTCTTCTTGTGTCAGTATTTGCAGACATATAGAAGACTTTCTTTATTAAAATGCTAAAAAGAAATTAGGAAATTAATAATATGGCTTCTGAATCTTTAGAAAAAGCACTTGCTTTAGAAAATGAGGAGTTTTTTAAGCAGTGTACGTTGCAACAATGAGACTTACAAATGCCAGATGTACTAGAATAACATTGTGCTTTGGCATTGGATTGTGAAAGTAGAATGGAGATGAATACAATTAGGTTAACTACTATGTAGGGGAATATCACTGTTGGTACTGCCAGACATTTAAATATGAATCAAGTCCCAACATAGTCCTGAGATATCCTAAAAGCATTAAAGTATACTTCAGGTTGTTTTTTATTTGCCCACTGATTTTATTCTTTGAGGTGGGCTGAGTTTTCTGTCATGAGATCAGGAAACTGATGCAGAGATTTTTTTGAAGTCACAAGTCATCAGCAGCATGATTTTTAAGCAGATTACAAAGTATAATGAAATTCCTTAGACCTGTGAGAGTTCATAATACTGTGATAAGCACCGTTGTGGGATGCAATTTTTACAGTCTCTGAAATGGCTTTTGGCTAGGTTTAGGAACTATAATTCTATACAGAGAAAATTCACATACTGAAATGTCCTGTTTTGATAAAGTTTAAGTATATATTTATTTTTTCATATGTATTTTGTTTATATTTATACTATGCTATAGAAGACAGCTCAAAAAGTACTGTATAAGAATACTGAGAAATTTCTACCTGAAGGAGTTTGACCACATTCAGTCCATCTTCCATGGAAAATCTAACAGAACAGAATTTCCTATAGAAATAACTGTTGTCCTTGTGAGAATTCACTGTATAAGAGCATATACTTAATCCAAAGTATTTAATACATCCAGGAAATAGAATGCCTTGAATATATATTGCCTTGTGTTTAAAAAAGAGATCATGACTTTACACTGTATTCTGTGTGAATCAGAAGAGTATTCTGTAGGAATCAGTCTGAAGAGCTGTGCAGACCCCTTGCTCATAAATTATGGAAGTGGAATCTAAATGAAAGCAGCTAAAGATCATACAAATATGCCACAAGAATTGCCACATCACAGTTATTGCTTCTAAACATTTAAGTATCATAATTCAGCTTTAGACTTCTGAAATGAGTCTCTAAAATGTTAATATGTATGTGAGCTCACTGGTCTTGCTTCTGAAAACATTGAAGCTCTTCTTTCACTGGAGTTCACTGATATCTTTTTTAGTATCATTGGGACTAGGTCAGAGCTTCCAAACTTGAGAAAACTGGAAATGATGTGCTGGTGAGTTCTTAATGGTTCAGAGCATAGTAAACTTAGATGTCCATGCTCCTGGTTCTTATTATCAGGAAAGAAAAAAAATAAAAAGGCCTAAAAAAGACAACACCCCACCACCATTCCATAAGATGCCTGGGTTTTGTGGTGCATGGTGAAATGACTGAGATAGCTTATAACCATCTGAAAAAAAAGGTTATCCTGTCCAATCTGAGATGATAGCAAGCAGTACTCATTCTGAAGATTAAATTGGTTAATTGGGCAGCTATATTATCATTAAACCCTCTCTAACTTAGCTATAAACTTTTGAAATGTTTTCCACTGAAATGACATGCTTTTTATTATAATGTCTCTTGATTTTCTGAGGTTCAGTTTTAGTCTGCTCGTTTTTACAACAGATTTTATGTACGTGCTGGTCTACATTGATAATAATGAAGTAGTCAAATGTTACAGAGGAGAAGTTACAGCTGATTTTTATCCACTTATTGCTGACATTGAATATTGCAATTGATGTTGTATGTGGTAAGCTGGAACAAGCAGAGAAAGATGTGTTTCTAACAACAAGAGAGATTTCCCTACCACAATGGTTGGATATGTCATTCCAGAGAAGATCAGGAGCCTTTTACTCATGATGGTGGTATCATACCAGTTCTTCTCAATCAGGCAAGAAGATAAGCTGGAAGGAGGTTGGTAAAGTTAAGCTGAAAAGAGATCCAAAATGAGAACTGAGTATCTGCTTCCTGTGTGTTTGTAGTAGACCATTTCTGGAACCACTAAGGTATGTTCAGTTCTGGATCTTGGTATGAATCTAGCAAATGCCAGGTCTACTTTGTTAGCTTCACTTAGATGAATATTCATGGGTTTTGGCTGGATTCTGAATGAACTTGTTCAGGAAGGAGAGATTTTATATGATTTTTAGTTGGTTTGAAACCATTAAGGATTGAAAGAGTCAGCCTTCTTCATTGCTAGTATAACTGGTTTGGGCTTGAAAGATAAAATTAGTTTCTTACTTTTAAAGCCATTTCTTGTAGAAAAGGCCTTCTGTTCATAATTCTTTCATGAATCAGTAAAAATATGAATAAATACAGAAGTTATTTTAGGTTGGTGATATCTAAGTTTAATTTGCAGAAGCAAATTGCCTCGCCATGAAGTGTAAACTGAGGAAAGGTCATATGGAATTGTCTTTGGAGTTCCTCAGTTGATCCTAAATCCTTTATTCTGCTTGCACTCTCATCTTTATTTGTACTAACTGCAGTTCCTCCAAGTCATAAACTATGTCAGGGTCAGTGTTGAATGATAATCGAGGACTTGGTATCTTGTTATGCTCTAAAATCCATCTAAAAGGAACATTAAATTTGCAAGAAAACTTGACATTTAAAATAACTGTACAGTCCTAGTTCAGATGTTGCTGGTTTACGTCATGGTCTCTTACACATCCTATTCTTACTCTAATGTCCCAGGTTTACACAATGCAAAGTATGACCTTCTCCAGAACCACTATCAGTGTTATAAAGTGCAAAATGTTGCTCAGAATGATTGCAGAAGTTGAAAGAGGCAAAATATTGCTGGAAAAGAAAGAAAGATCTTGAGAACAAGTAAGAAAATGCCCTGCAAAAAAATTAATTTTATTCCAGTCCTCCTTCTGCTTGGCACATCACTTTTTATTAGATTTTCAAAGTTACGGAGGAATTACATATTCTTTATTTTCAAGGTGTCACGGTATTTTTGGGCCTAAGCTTAAAATGCTAAGCACTACAGATGTAACTGGAGTCTGTACTTGAGCCATGTAAAAATATTATTAAAAAGAGAGTTCATTTCTAGGAAAACAGACATCCAGAATTAATTATATTTTTATTGTTTTGGCATTCTTCCATAAAAAGAGGGAATGATAATTCTTACAGAAGGGGTGTGAGATAAATTCATTATCTTCTGTACGGTTCTGAGGTGGTATCATAGTATTGAAAAGCTTAGAAGGAACCCATAATAATCCAGTGTTTAAATGGTGTGCATATTATATGTGGGCTAACAAAACTCATTTGTGTGCCATATGGTAGACAACAGAGGAACAAATACTGCTTTACCTATGGCAATGTCAGTGCCTTGAACATTTTTGGTCATACTGTAAAGCATTTGCTGCAAGACTATACATCTATACATGCTGTCTGTGTCTTTTGCCTGTGTTTTGCTTTTACAAATGCTTAGCACATGTTTAAGCTCATTTTTAAGCATGGTATAACTTTAAATACAAATTTAGTCATACTAAATCTATGAACAGATTAATAATCTTAAATAAATAAATACTGCATCACTATATCATTGGGTTGGAGGTAAATGTCTAAATTGTTTCCTATTTCTAGTTAGTTATAACTATTTTGTAGGGCTTGTTGATCATCACATTGCCAGGAGATGAGCAGAGAGAAGGAACTGGTTAACAGCTGGTTGCATCTGGTCACAGCCAGGAAAGCACAGCAACAGAATAAACAATTCAGTTTTCAACAGCTGCATTTGCAGTTACAGTCTACTGAATCAAATAAGTGCAGCTTTCCAAGTATAATTTGTGAGCTAGAAACATAAATTATCTTTAGAAACATTTGGAAGCAATGAAAAAAAAAAAAACTCCTTATTTAACCATCCTCTCCTTCTTGTACTATTGTTATTTTTAATTCTCATCTTTGTTTTAAACATTGAAAATGACTACTAATAGACAACAAGCTTAAGAATTTTAATTCTTCTCTGTGTTTTTGTACCTTGTTGTCCATCTTTCTGTTTGAGTTTCTAAAGATTCTATGCTCTCCTGTTTCACTTCTGGGAACACTTGAGTGCTATTAGATATTTCCTGATATGTACCAAGGACCTTGTGATAGGTTTTTATTGTCTCTGTAAAGTCCCAGATTCAATATTGATGCGTAACAGTAGAACACTTTACTAAAGAAATATTGGATTTGGAACATAGTTACGTAATGGATTGCTTGAATATGCTGCTGAAAGCAGGATGTAGTCATACTATTTGAAGACATCATGCCTGGGGCCAAAAATGGTTGTATCAGTTCTCCATCACGTCAGAAATCTCAGATGCTGAGATTGAACAAAGTTAAGTTGGCCCAGGCTATTATAATGCTTCTGCAACCAGATGATTATTCAGAATCTCAGGAGAAGTTAATGTGAAAAGAAAAGTGAATCTAAGGCTGAAAGTTCATGACAGGTGAAAGAACTGTTTCTGCATCTGTGCTGGTTATAAGTGATTAGAAAAGATGCTCATCACAATCTGGCAACTGAATATACTGTTTTGTCCTGAACTGTTTTGAAAGCTGTATATGTCAGAGTAAGTGCTGAACAAGTTCTTGGTACAAAAAGTCTTAAAAAGTAGTGATCACGTATTTTGGTCATTTGCAGGACTGATTAATAATGTACATTAATAGTTACAGCAATCAGTACTCATATTAACAGATTCAGAGACATCCTAAGGGCAGTTTGTAGGCTGCAAGTAATCAGCTGGGAAGCAAGACCATCCCACAAGGGCATAAATGGCTGTTTTTTCTTAGGAACAGTGAATGTCCAAAACAGCTTGTGCCCCACCCAGTCTTCTTCCTGACTTACTGACCAATTTACTGGATGGAGTCTAGACCTGCATTGTAGTTTTCCCAGTCCTGTCTCTGGTTCTACCTCTTGCTCTTCCTGACTGGATGGACCCCAGACATAACTCATTTCCTTACTGTGTATGGGATTACTGATGGGACCTGTCACTATGACCAGCCTGCTCTGGTACTGTAGGACTATGCCCTGCCTGTGCTGTCGTCACTGTCAGCTCCTGGCTCCATCTCCCTTGTGCACCAGTCCTGCTCTTGCTGCTACCTGACAGGCTGTGTCCAGTAGAATCCATTATCTGGATTATTTTTAATAACATTTGGTTTATAGTTTGAAATAACTAGCAGGTAGATATAGTTACTAAAGGCTGAGGTAATTGATGCCAATATTAACTATTTCTGTTGTCAAAGACTGTGGAAGGCCCAGAGGTAGCCCACAGCCTGACCAAAATAAGTTCTGTATGACAGAATGAAATGACAATCTCTATTCTAGCCAATTTGAACTATAAATATTTAAAAAAAAAAAAAGAGAGAGAGAGAGGAAAACCCAAATTGCAACTGATCAATGGACTTATGAGTCAAAGAGCATCTTAACTATAAGATGACATTTGGGATGAACTGCACAGTCTAGGAAAGCATTGATTTATTAGAGAGTTGTAATGTGCCAGAGTATCACTCTGCTTAGTTCATGGCTCCTGTACATCTCACAGTGCAGCGCAAACTGAATTTGCAGAACCTAATGTGAAATTGAACCAGAGTTATAGTTGAACTGCCTTAGTCTTTATAGTCATGTCAGTCCATATTATCTACCTGTCTTGGAAAATAGTAGGTTGTGAACAAAAAAAAAGAACCATAAGGTGACGTGTATAATAGATTGCTAAATCAGGGCTTATCAAGTTTAGGTGAGATTTTGGCAGGTCAAAAAGCCTTTCAGGTTACCTTTTGATCCACATACCACTGTAGATGTAGTTGCTGTTATGTAGTGCCTTTACCTGAAGTACATAAAGAGCTATTTCCAAAGTAGACAGACAGTAGACGAAAATGTTTGGCTAAGTCACCAAAGAGCCCTAGCAGTTTCTTCAATCTCTTCTTATCTCCTGGGTAAATAAAAACTGCCTAATTATATATGTACTTGGGAGACTACAAGGCTTCAACTTCATTAGTACTACTTGCATAACTGATCCATATTCTATATTGTTGAGGACTTTTTATTCACTTTTTCTCATAAAATGAACAAACATCTGAGGTCTGATTTCATAATCCTTTTTTTAACCTATTTTGATTATAGTTGTCCTTTTGTCTGAATAAGCACAAGAGGAGTGAACCCAAGGGTATATTGTGAAACTTCATATTACATGATGTTGAAGTCTACTCAAAGAGTCTTTTAACGACAGTCTCCTATTTCAGATTGATGTAAGCCAATGTAACATTAAAAAAACTATTTCATTTGCAAACAATACAAAACTGGGAGGAGTGGCTGACACTCCAGAAGGTTGTGCTGCCATCCAGCGTGACCTGGACAGGCTGCAGAGCTGGGCAGGGAGAAATTTAATGCAATTTAACAAAAACAAGTGTAAAGTGCTGCATCTAGGGAAGAACAACCCC
>WTSP01017013.1:19546-33236 GCA_025331215.1 Actenoides lindsayi
GCATTGCCATGTCCTTGGCCACCCAATGCTCTTCCACGTACAACCCGGGTGCTCGCGGGGACCGTGGACACAGCCAGGGTGATTTGGAGGGGCAGAGGGTTTGAGCCTTCCTTCTTCACAACCCTCCCTTCTGGATGTCCCACCTGCAGAAGGTGCTGTGTGTTGAGTCGTGCTCCAGGCCAGGGAAACACTGAAATCTGTAATTCATATTTTCTGTAGCCCTGAAATAAATTCTAAAGCTGCATTTGCTCTCAGGACACTTTTCTGGAGACATGGAGCTGAAATAAACTACCTGGCAGCTGTTTCCAAGAGCCACTATATGCCCATAAAATAATTGTTCTGAGTCTGAAGTAGTTCTGACAAAAAAAAATAAAATAAAATAAAATAAAAATAATCCTGAGAAACTCAGTTCAAGCAGGAAAAATCCATTACCTATTGACGCAGGCTACAAGAGAAGAGAGTCAAGATGAGATTTCCTATTGCTTTTCTGTGACTGGACTGGCATACAAAGCTGAAATCCATCGAGCAACAGCACTGCACCTCCCCTTCGTAATGCCAGTTACACTGGGGATGAACTTGACTAAATCCTGTGATTCCCTTCCCCCCAGGATGATCTGTGTGATTATTTAAGCCTAAAACAACGTGCAGCCGTTGTGCATGCGAAATGCTCCTTGTCCCCACAGGGTCTCTTTCTTGCCTTGCACTTGTCTTCCACTGCAGACAAATCAGACACGAGCGTTGTTATTTGCCAAGGAAAAGCCTGTGATCCACCTGGGACTGGGTCTGACGAGCCAGGAGCACCCGTTTGGTTTGACACACAGGGCTGCAGTCAGATGAAAGGTGACAGCACCAGTGACTGCTGCCCCTCGGGTACCTGCACACCGGTTTCTCCCTCTACGTGAGGTCTCCCACTAAGAGTCTCCAGAGTATTACCCAAAAACACAGAAAGGAATTCAGCCGCAAGGAAAAGGCTGAGCCTTGGTAAGCCCTCCTCCCCCCTCAGATCTTTATTCTCTGCACCCATCACTTTCTGAGCAAAGAAATCCTTGCTGGTCCCGTAGAGACACCGCTCATCTCGGCACCTAACGAGCTGATGTGGAATTAGCAGCACTGCCCCTTAACCCAGGAGACGGGAAGAAAAGCCAGCCTTGAAAAGTTGTAACACTGAACCTTTGTTTTTGGACATCTACCTCTCTGTGATCCCTGAACTGGAACAGGGTTTGCTGCAAGAATCTCAAGGCTGCCTTGAAGTGGGACAACTCGGGGTCGAAGCTGTAGCAGCTGCCTTCACAGCCAACCCACCCGCATTTGGGGGGGGGGGGAAAAAAGCTGATTGAAAATACAGGCTGTACAAAAACTGCTTCACCACACTGGAAAGAAATAGCTAACATTCTATGCAAGCTTTAACAGGTTCCACCAGAGCTTTGCAAGGTTTCTTCCCAACTGAGAAAGGCAGCGACGCTTCTGTTCGGCGACAGCCGGCTGAAGGGCCGGAGCACAGACATTATTGGTCAGCAAGAGGCTGGGCTGGGAACGTGATGTGGAGGCACTGCAGCAGTTTGCCATAAATGGAATGCAAACGGTGGAAGAGAAGGGCTTTCATCTGCAGTGCACGGAGGATTCCCAGGAGCAGATCTGCTGTTCCATCTCCGCAGGCAGGCAGCGCCAGGGCAGGATCTCCCCTCTCCCCGCAGAAGGCACGCCCGGCAGCTGACAGTCCATAATTGCATCCCAGTTCCCCCACTTTGCAGTCCCGTCACTGAATCTGTCATAAGAAAGCTGGAAGCTACACCCATCAGGCCCTACCTGGGTTAGGGTGCAGCAGTAGAAGCAGCTCATTTGGGCGTGGGCTGGGAATAGTGCATATAAAAACATAAAACTTGAGAATTCTTTTCTTTCTGCTTTCTTACAAACACAGGAAATAAAAAAGCAGCAGTGAAGAGAGCAAAAAAAAAAAAGGCACCATTTGGAGCACTGACAGCATCACCTTCATTCTGAGCACCTGACAGGGTCAGACTGTGTGTGCAGGAGCAAAGTCTCCCAGCAGTTCTGTGGAGAGAGCCAAGTCTTCAGAAGAAGGGAGAAGGTGATTCTGTGATCATACCCAGGTGCTTTCAACACTCAAATCCAGCCCCTGTGAGAGGAGGAGAAGCAGGGGTGTCTTCCCACACCTCTGGGGACCTCCCTACGCTCAGAGGTTGAACTGAAAGAGGAGTTTGCCAAAGAAGGGGGATTTTCTTACTTGGAGCTCATCATCTCCAGAAGGGCTGATGGCGAGAGGCTACAGCAACGCCCAGAACAATCGAGCAGCCTCCTGTCAGAGGGGGGCTGCTGGGGCAGGCACCGCGTTGCCAAAAATAATGATCTCGAGCCCACGGATTTGATTCCATTCAAGGCCGTAAATACAACCACGGTCACAAAGCCAGAGGCCCGGGGTGACCCCAGCCCTGCAGCTTTTCACGCCACAATCCTCACCACGTCCCCGCAACGGTGGGAGGACTCAGGTCCAGAGGGAACCTGCCGCGTGTCCACCCCAACCCTGGCTCTGCCTTCCCACAGCCAGGTTTCCCAAACCCAACACCATGCTTCGTTCAGAAAAAGCAGCAGGATAAAATCCAGAGGGATGCTTTCCACTGCCCACTCAGTCCAGTTTAGAGCATTGCTCAGGCCAAAACCGAAGTGATTCATCCAGTTACCACCATGAAAGGTTAAGTAGCATTAGAACACAGTATTTTCCAGTCGAAGCTGTTCAGCAGTTGCACTCAGCAAGCGTTCACCGACAGCTCCCCTTTCCCCATCCAGCTTCCTCGCGAGGGCTGAAGAAGCCCAAACATGCTGAGTTACAAAGGAGGAATGCAGCAGAAATTTGCAAAGATATTAACGGGCCACGGCAGGGGAACTGCAAAAGCAAACACCAGGACACGAACCAGATGCAAACAGGGCTATTTCAAGCTAAGGGACTTTCCAAAATGTGACACGGAGACACAGAAATCCCGGGGCATTCACGACGGGCTCATGATCCATTCTGCTCCATCTACACCCGGCGGATGCTGCCAACCTCCCACCCGCCCCAGTGTCTCCAGTCCCTCCACAGCTACAGAACCTTTCTGGCAGCTCCTCCGTGGAAGCCACCGGCTGACACTGAGCACTATTGCAGTGCTGCTGGCCCAGCAGATGTAGAGCTTCAACACATCGCTACCTAACGATGCTCCGAGCCTGTTCCTGGCCTGCCTTCAACTGCAGCAGATTGTGGTGCAGAAGGTTATGTTCCCTCCCAGGGCTGAAATCTAGGAGCAATGAAAAAAGCATATATATGTATATAAACCCCCATATATTATATATATAGATACACACATATATATAAAACCAATCCACACTAGGGCCCAGTGTTAACAACACCCTAGGTACCTACTATAATGAGTAATAAAAACGTGCTGAGGCGTGAATTAAACCAAAGCTGGTGGGAAATTCCTGCCAGGAAGGACTTTCTCCATCTTGACCTACCAAATAATGAAATAGTTTCTGCCAAATAATCTTACTTCTAGCAGGGAACGCTCCACGAGTTTCATGTGTTTGCACAAAAGCAAAAAAAAAAAAAAAAGCCCCAAAACAATAAAGACTTTCCAAATATGAGGCTCTTTCTGAAGAGAAATATGTGGGAGGATCTAAACTCAGAACAAAAAGTGACCTTTTAAAGACAAGGGGGACAAACTGCATCATCACCCTTGAATCTCTGGAACATAGAATTTTTTCCTACAGCGGTAGTTTCCAAAGGATATTTTACTGCCAGGGAATTTGACTTCAGTTTTCCAAGCAAATTGAGATTACTCCTCAATTCCTCGTGATCCTCCTGACAATACAGCTTTTACTTTTCACCCTTCTGGACCTATCTGGGAGATAAATCATTTACTACCTAAAGATGGGACTGCACCACTCTGAATGGTACATCCAGGCACCAAGGGCTATTGGCTTCACGGGGGCTTTGTCACCGAGAAGCATTCACCAGCATACTGGTGAGAGTGGCCAGAAAGCAAGCTCTGAGTAGGACACATTCAAGTTGCATCTGCTGAAGCCACCTTCAACTGCCCAGGCACCACAACTGCCCCGTTCTCCAGGACAGACAGCCCTGTCAACACGCCTCGGCTGTTACCAGCTGCCCAGACAGCCACTGCTCCACGCAGGAATTTTAATCCAGCAGATCAGATTTTTAGGAGGATGTCTTCAAGTGCAATCAGGAGGGATGGCCTCCCGTGGTCTGCTGGATGACTGACAACCAAGTATGATCACCAGCTCCCAGTGGGGCACAGAACCTGCTGTAAGTAGCTAAGCACTTAGAGATGCGTTTCTCTTTCATGATATTGAGCATCTCAAGATGAGAGTGAGTTCAACAGTACCAACACAAATTTGACATGATGCTCCATTGCATTTAAGGGCATCACCAGAGCAGAGATAAGGAGTCATTATCCCACTCTGCTCAGCACTGCTAAGGCCACACCTGGAAAAGTGTGTTCAGTTTTGGTTCCTGCTATTAAAAAAACCAATCACGTGGCCAGGCTGGAGAGGGTCCAGAGAAGGGCCACCCAAGATGACCTAAGGACTGGGAAGCTGCCATGTGAGGAAAGGCTGAGAGAACTGGCGTTGTTCAGCCTGGAGAAAAGAAGGATCAGGGAAGACCTTCTAATCAGTATTTAATGGGTGGTTACAAAGAAGCTGCAGATTCCCTTTTGACAACGAGTCACTTGGAAAAGACAAGGGCTAACAGGTAGAAGCTGCCCCTGGGGAGATTCCAGTTGGACACAAGAGGAATGTTTTTCACAACAAGGACAATCAGCCACTGGAATAATCTCCCCAGGGAAGTGGTGGAGTCCCCAGCATGGGACACATTTAAGCTGCAGCTGGACAAGACCTGGGCCACCTTGCCTGGACTGGGCTTTGCCAAGAAAAGGATGCACCAGAAGATGCTTGAGGTCCCTTTCAACATGGGGTTCTACGACTCCATGTATAAGCACAAACATATGCTGACCTTTCAAAAGTCAAAAACTACAAACATAATTAGACACAAACCAATAAATTTACTCTGTCTTTGGGAAATGGTCCAGGGATCAAGGCTGTTCCTCAGGCCAATGGGTCTAGACGAACAGCCACACTGACTGTGACTGGTCCGGTCTCCTGCGGTGGCTCTGCCGTATCCACATGGCACTGATCCTGCTGTCACCCTGTCCATCACACTGCTCCCAGTTCCTTCTGAGGAGAAAGCAAAAGGATCCCGGGACATGGGTGAAATAGCTGTCATGCAGGCAAAGGGACAAGGGCCTGGGGTGAACTGGGATACTTTGAACCGACTGCACAGCCCTCCCAGCAATGCCAGCCAAAGCCAAAGCATCTGGTGGGTATCCGACGCATTGCTAACCTCAGCTCCATTGCTGCAGGAGAAAGTACTTGCTGACAACTGAGAAAGATCAGTCACCTCGGACTACACCGAAACTCCCAGAGTAACTTACTAAACGAGAAGCGAAAGCGTAAAGTTACCTTAAATAGTTCTGAGCCTGTGACCTTGAGAAGCGTTCCTGGAGGACTGGCTGGTTTGCTTCATCTTCCCGGGACTCGCAGATCGGATTGGAGCTGGTTTTGTGTTACTCAGCTCCATCTCCAGCCTGGACCCTGCTTCACGTTACACCTTCCTAATTCAGCAGCTCGGTGAATTAGAGGAATTAACCTGAACGCATTTAGCTGTAACCCTGGAGCCTACAGAGCCCGCTTGGATTGCCTGGCTTTAAGCACAAACAATATGTTTCCCCAGAGCTGTAAATAGGAGCCGAGCTGCCGTGCTGATGATTTACATGCTGCATCAACAGGGACAGCAGACAGCAAGTCTGATGCCCTTCTCAAAACATTAAGGTTAAGGAAAAGCAAAACAAGCGTCCGAGGCTGGAGAACTCACGAGGCAAATCATCTGTGCAGATGTGAACAGTTTTTTTGGTAGAATGATTTGCAGAATGAAATTAGATTTCTGTGCTGTCTCCCTGCCCCCACCTCCCCAATCTCCCAAAGAACCCAGGGCCTTCTACACAGAGCAGAACTGTTCTTCACCATATTTAAAGCTCCACAGAGTGCTCTTGCAGCAATCCTCTGCTGTTCCAGTCTCAGCTGTCTATTGCCAGTTGTACACATATTGAAGTGCTCCTCTCCTCGCAGCATCCACAACCCATTACAGCACTTTGTTTATCAACAGGCTCTGAGGAGAGCCAATCTCTCACAGCCTTACTTTCCACATAATTAAAAGCTCTATAATTTTAACTACAGTCATGCGAGTGACGCACAGTTCCCTCGGCCACGGGCCAGATGGCTTCCCTCCCACGTCACGCTGCATCTTACACCAGCAGCAAATATTCAAGGGTAAAACCAGGGAAAAATCCTTGTGCTGTGCCCTCAGTCCCCCCCAAAGGGACCCAGCAGCAGGAAGGTGCAGGATGAACGGCAGCATCCCGCGCTAGCGAGATCGGAAGGCTGCACTTTCTTATCAGCTCAGCAAGAAGTTCACCTCTTTTATTCCCTTTTAGTAGGCAACTTTCCCTGGTATCTCAGCAAAGAGCGTGGCCCGGGCAGACATACCTTACCTTATTAGGCAATCAGAGTCCAGAAAGTGGAGGGCTTGGAGCCTTCTGTAGCTTAAGAAGACAGTCCAGGGGCACATCCTCAGCCCGCGCTGCGCGGGGAGGGGACAGCGAGGCGGGGGACCCGGGGTACCTGCTGGGACCCCACGGCTCCCAGCAGAGTCTGGCTACGACAGGAAAGTCACAAACCACCAGGCTAAAGCTGCTGCTGGGCTTTTAGTCGGTTACGGAACCCATCTTTTCAGAAAGGTAACCAGCATGATTACAAAAGCTAGGCTGCAAGTCTCTGCGGAAGACAGAACGCCACTGAAAGCCAAAACAGAGGAGAGAAGCAGAACGTATCAAGGCCAGGACTCCCAAGGTCTAACTCTGAAGCAGCTGTAACATCAGGACACGCAGTTTCAGAAGGAATTTTCCAGTTGGTTGGTCTTCCCTTAGAATTCACGGAGTCAAGTTTAGAAATTCAGTCCTAAGATAGCAATTTAGTTTCTATTAGTATCCCGTCGCATCTGGGATTTGATGTTAGCAGGACAATTAGGCAGAACTCGTAATATTTACAAACCAGAGTGGGCCTGGATGGTGTTTTGCAGGAATGAAGATACACATAAAATAAATCACAGCACAGGGAGACAAGCACAGAGCCCACTGAATACACCTGCTGTGATCGGGACCCAGAATCACACCTTTTCCAGGGCTACCCCTGCACAGAAGTTAATTCCATCACCGTGTCTGGCTTTGGCACTGTGCTGCACAGGCTATCCTAGAGAACAGATGTTTTCTTTGACGTTTTTACTGCCCCGAAATTGTTATTTGACCAGCATGACACTCGGTGCATTCCCCTGTATTTAAAGCTTTCCCTCTGATGAATTACCCAGCGCACGGCTGAGGCGCATTTGTAACGCCACGGAAGAGATGGAATTCTTTAAATGATTACAAACATTTTTCTACTTCTGTCATACACGGGATGTTATTCAGAATACACTTGTCTTCCAAATTTCTTCCCATTTTCTCCTGCTTCTGTAATAGCAATGGCAGAAGCCAGGTGTAAGTCAAAGCCAGAAGAGCCGGGGGTGAGGAAAATCCTCTTCAACACGTAACATCAGACCAGTCTCTTGAGTCTTCCTCATTAGCCTTCAAATGCTGCATCCCAAACTAGAGCTGCTGATCTGTGTCTGCACTGACTGTGTTCTGTCTGTACTCACAGGGCCCAGCGTGACTGAATTCTTGACAGTATTTCACAGTCTCTGCTTTGCTGGGAGCGGGAAGGGTTTCCCAGTGGGAAATCCTGTTTTTTCAGTGGTACTGAAAATCTTCAGCAAAGAACCAGTTAATTTCAACAATTTCAGCCTGGCCCTGCAATGGGGTCTTTCAGACTCTTGCCATTTTGTATTTTTTTTGTATTTCTGAGAAACAGAGACTAGACCATGGCCAAACATTTTCTGTCATCTCTGGTTTGAGCTTGGGTCTCCCTGGACCAAACAAATCCTTCCCAGTGAGACCAGGCAAAAAAACTCTCCTAAAACTGCTTCCCCAGAGGCTTTTTCCAGCCGAAGCCCTTCTGCCCTTGAACATTTATTCCACAATAAAACTTGGTCTGCTCTTCCAACTTTCCACAGCACTCCCAAGCAGCCAGCACCACGAGGAGAACGGCGGGTTGGTAGCAAAACAGAGGAAGGTTGCCTGGCACATCCTGTTACGGGACCGCTCTCGGCTGCCTACAACTCAGCCAAAACATCCGGGCTGGGTTCCCACTCTGGTGCTCCTAAGTTTCAGCCAAAATAATTCCTCCACTTCTGAGAATTAGCACAACGTGTATCCGCTCCCGTTACAAAATCCACACCTACCTTCCTTTTGCTGAACTCCAGCGCTGAGTGGTTTGGAAGAGGGAATTCAAGCAGGGCCTTTTTTGGCTGCCATGAAAATCTTACGACTATCAGCTAAGATATAAAGTCTGGAGGAAAAAAAAACCCAAGTGCTCACAGAAAATCAGGAGAGTCTGTGGGGATCTGCAACTAAAACGGGACACCTTGGTGTGTTCAAGCTCACAACTCTGATGGTGGCACCTGCCATTCTAGAATTCTTACTATTATTGATGAACTAATGATTATTAATTTACTGTATTATTTATTTCCTGTATTTCTTGCTTGGTACTAGAACTGAAAGCAAGAAGCTGCTCTGTGATTCTTGCCCAAGTGACGGCCAGTTAGCAGGATGGAAATCTCTCCGATTTGGATGTAAAATGAACTGGGGAAGACTGACCAAGTGACATGATGCTGGAGGCATGCATAAAAATGAACTGAGACCTGCATAAAAACAAGAGAACTGGGAGAGTGGAAAAACCCAGCAGCAGCAGAGGGAAAGAGATTCTCAACCAGGGTCTCACACATATGAGGTGCATAAGAAAACAGGGAACTGTTGTCAAAGAGCAGATGTGCAAAGGGGCCAAGGGAACTGAAGGGAAGTTGCTCTGCTCTTAGATGGAAACCCACATGGAAATGATGGAAGGTACAATGCAAAACGACTCCTTGCTATTAATTTGGGGAAAAAACCACACCATTAATTCAAAGAGACTGGGGGACCCTGAATTTTTGGGCAGGAACATGTGGTGGGTTCTCACAAAGTGCAGTTCACCCATTTTCTAGAGCAGTGAGGACTGTGCTCAATAGAACTTTCAGCAGTTCTAGACCTAGGCTCTAGGAAGCCTCCAAACCTGCAGCCTCAGCTACACTTTTGTCTTAATTTAGCTAATCTGGGACAACTTCCCAGAAGAACAAGACATTCCCAGCAAGTCCAAAACACGACTTCTGGAAACAAGGTGTCCCTGGTATTAGTACTCTTTATGCATTATGAAATATCCCTCTTTCAATCTCACCGTGAGACAGCAGAAGTGTCAAAACAATTTACAGGATGATAAATGGCTGAATCTTTCACGCAGGGTTAAGTGGAAGATGTAGTGAAGCTGTGAACCACTCTGCACAGGATCTCCTGTGGGAAGAGCTGGGCTACTTGAAGCAGGTGGGAAGGAGTATCCCACATTCCACCTTGCAGCAAGCACTGGGAAAGCAAAGGCTGGCACTGAAAGATAAGCACACGCTACGAGCCATCCCAGCACCCTGTGAGCCTCCGGTCCCCACGAGGCTCACTGGGACTTTGCCCCATTTTGAGCAAGTAGTGCAAAAAGAAAAAGAAAAATCCATTCCGAGGAGCGTTACTGAAAATTTTCAGCAAAGAACCAGTTGATTGTAACAAAATGATGCTTTGATCACTCTACTGAATTGCAAAGTACGTGGCAAGGCTCCCTCCAGTTCAATGTTTTCTGACACAGATGAAGCATCACACAAGCAGAGTGACCCCCACCCCACCTTAAACTTGCTGGTTTTCCCAGGTCTTGCACATCACGCTTTAATAGTTTGGAAATGTATTTACCTTTAACGTTGTCTAAACCCCATCTGAGCCTGCCAACGTGACTTAACTCTGACAGACAAACCCAAAAGAAACCAAGGCAATTTGGAAGGACTCAAGAATTACTGTAAAAGGAAAGGAAAAGCCTCGGAGGATGCCGAGGCTATTGCAGGAGCCGGGGAATAACGAACAATCTCTGATGTGCTGCTTGCCAAGGCAATTTCCTGCAAGAAAACAAGTGCAGAAGGAGACAAGAGCACAGGTTTCAGAAATAGGAAGCACACCATCCAACATACCAGTGTCAGGGTGATTCTGAGGCGCGAGGTAACAGGTATTCCTCGGGGCACCCGACAGCCCAGCTCCCTGGGCAGCGCAGCTTCCGACCGTAAGACACTCACCCCTGCTACTGCTGCAGCCCCTCCAGGTCTCAGGACTGACTACACAGCTCTAAAAGAGCCAGCTGTTGAACTGAGGCCAGTCTGTGAATATTCTTTATCTTTCAGAGGAGATCAGGAAGCGGTTTGCTAACTCAGAGCTACCTGCAAGTCCATACTCAGCTCCTGGGCAGAGCCTGAACCCCTCGTGTAAAGAAGAGTAAAACCACCAAAGAGTTCTTGCCACCAACACTCAAGACTGAAACACCAACTGTTCAGAAATACGTTTCCACTTACCCGAGTTTCCTTCACGTCCTCATTGCCATCAACTTCATCATCATCCTAGGATGGAAAGCAACCAATGTAATTAGGCAGCCTTGGAGACAATGACATTTTAGCCCAGGAAGTTAATATATTGCTTAGGATTTGATGGCAAAGCTGAGAGAAATACCTGCCTAGATGCTTTTGGCTGATTATTAGGTCAGGTTTGGTAACCTTATGGCCATGTAGAAGAACTTGGTACTGGGGCCAGAATTACCCTCTTGAGATGGCTACTGCCTTTGAATCCTCCTGAGGAGTCAGGAGAAGGAGTAACACTCCATAATATGCCCAGGGAACAAACACTGGTGCTTGGGAAGACAACGTATCTGAAATGTTGACATCAAATTGACTTTGAAAGAATATTCTCCACTTCAACTAGACTCCAGGAGGAAAGACCAGCCATCCCAGATAGCCTGAGCCTATGCAGCTTCACTGTCACTTTCTAACAGCTCCAGGGCTTCACGGAGCCATGGTGAACTACCACAGCATCACACCTGACTCACACTGAACCCAACATACTGCAGGAGGTCAGAAGCTGTAGCTGCAGTTGCATATAGAGACAATGGGGAAATGACCCAAACCAGAAGTGATTTGCCTTCTGCTCAGGAGCTAGTAACAGTAATACTGCTGCAGTGATCCAGCAGACAACTGGATGTAAAGCATTTAACCAAAAAACCAGAAAGAAATAAATTCACATTTGGCATGCAAGTAAAAAAAAAAAAAAAATCTAAGAACAATTTGAAAAGAATAAGAAGGGGGTGTTTGTGGCAAGTCTTTCCATAGGAATTGTGAGGTTTCCAGCAGGGCCATTCCACTGTCTGTAACTTGAAATATGCCCCATCTCTACTGTGGAGATGGGAGGACCATGGGGGTTTTTTCACTGAGTTCTGCAGGAAGCCTCAACCCATGAGGGGCACGAGGAAGGCTCTACCTCCATAGCTGGAGTAGAACTGTTGTAGACTTCTTAACCATGATTTCATAATGCTCACTCTCTCCTGAAAAAGGTGATCTATTTTCCTACCTGAGTCTCTACCCTCAGCCTGAAGAAATCCTTTTGAAATCAGAACTAAGAGAAAAGACCATCAGGCAGACAGCTCTTCTGTGTGTGTTCTCTGGTGCTCCGCAGGAGATCCAGACACAGGTTTTATTCCTCATTGTCTTCCTTTTAGGCAGCCTAAAGTGTAGCCAAATTTGGGCTCAGGGGAATCTGAAAATACTTCCAGTGGCTCAGGACCTCCTTCCTCCAAAGGACCTTGACTTCTAATCTCTCCTCTCCCATGTGAGCTCTTTGACAGTTCTGCAAGGATCTGCCACTGAACAGGCTTCCCAGAGCCTAATGCTTGGGTTTTACATGGGCCAAAGAGGGATGAGGTTCCTTTGGAAGCACCAGTCTGAGCTAGAGTTGGAGAGGGAAGGACTACTGGGAAATCAACTGCCTTGGAAAAAAATATGACGATTGGAACTGGAAGGATATTCACCCTGAGTATCACAGAAAGAGCTTCTCTTCTCTAAGGAACTCCAACTTACATCTTTAGTTGAGAAAATGATGCCAGTGCCTCTTCGCCTCTCTTTTGGCCGCCGCCTCTCCCGGATCGACTGTTTGTTCAGAGATCTGTCGTCTAAATCCTGATCTTCACACTCTGGCCAAGCAAAGAAAAACTGCTTTGGTTTCAGTGATTTACATCTGTGCTTTTGCTAAGGTACTGAGGTTCTTTTCAAGCTGATCACGGTCATCTTGGCTTGTGTTATCTTACAAAGGGGTTATTAAAGCAAATGAAATGGAATCTCAGTGCCCTACTACATCTGGTTATTCACACTCCTTCCTTCCACAGAGCCCAGAGAGGTTATTCTAGCTGTCAGTTCTCCCCAGATCATCCCGATTTACTCCTGTTCTGAGGACCAACTTAGGAGGGCAATTCCCCTCCCAGCTCTAAGATCTAAAGGCTCCATGGATTACTGTCTCATTTACTTATCCAAAATGAAAAACATCCTTTTATCCCTCTCCATTACAAGCAGTAAGCTGTATCCTACATTAGGATTTCCATCTCAACAAATTACATTTGTTTTGTGAGGTGGCAGCTCCCCATGCTGCTCCCCTCAGAATAACAAATAAACTTCTTCTGCATGTACACACTGAAAGCTCTAAAACTCACGGAAATCCCTGAGCTTTGAATGCTCTTCATTCTCCTGGGTACATACCATTTTTCTCCATCTCTGTGGCTGCACCTCTGAAGTCTGCTGGATTCACAGAGTCAAGACCTAGGTACTTATTTGTTCGAGTCAGGTATGAACTGGTATAAAGGAGAGGTGCTGATGTGGAAGGGGATACTGGTGTCGTGGGTTTGTCTGGTTGTACCGGGCACCTCAGTCGCCGATAGACACTCTGCAAACAAAGAAGCACGACAAGAAGTTAGTGGAATGATGAGGAACCAGGAGATTTGGGATTTCAGTGAACAGGGTAATCCTGCAGAGTGCAATGTTTCCTTTGCTGCTGGAAGCGATCATCTCCACCCACCAGATGGGGTTCATTCCATCAGACAGGGATGAGTGTTAGAAGCATTGTACAACTACAGCACAAGAGCACCTTCCCATCGCTGGGAAGCCTGGGATCAGTCTCTGTCCCTGCAGTCAATGACAGCACAAACAAGATGATAGAAACAAATGATTTAGAGTAAAAACCAGAAGTGATGGCAGGGAGAGAAAACTGCTCTCTCTGGCTTTCCATTAAGCACAGAACACCTGAGGAAAAATGTGAGCGCAAAGCCTCAGTGCAGTCTGCACAGCAAGGACGGATCCAGGCCATGCTTCTGCCATTAGCCTGCTCACACAGAATCACAGAAGGGTAGGGGTTGGAAGGGACCTCTGGAGATCATCGAGTCCAACCCCCCTGTCAGAGCAGGGGCACCCAGGGCAGCCCACACAGGAACAGATCCAGGTGGGTTTGGAAAGTCTCCAGAGAAGGAGACTCCACAACCTCTC
>WTSP01017014.1:0-46524 GCA_025331215.1 Actenoides lindsayi
ATTTTCTGGAGTTTGTACAGAATCTCTCAAAAGTCCTTTCCATAAAAGAAAAAAAAAAAACAAGCCACAGAGTGACATGGCATCATGCCTTGCTCAGAGAATAAATTATTTCATATATTCTCCATAGATAGGCTTTCTGCTATATTGTTCTTACTGCTTTTGCTTATTGACTCTCTCTCTACCTAGGTTCCATTACAGGCCCAGTGTTTACTGGAATGTAGCACATGGTATTGCATCTCCACAGGTTACACTGTAATGAGGAAGTTAACATTAACCACAGCAACGCAGGTTCACATTTGCGTGCTTATCAAGTATGTAATTGGCAATTATCACATGGGAGAGTGTTCAGCCATAAAATAAGATTTACACAGGAGAATGACTGTGAGAAAAAGGGATGATGAGGGGTGTGTTTAACATGTATGGAAGATACAGCTGACTTCAAAAGTTCCTGCTTAAGATGCATGCTGGTGAAGTCATGTTGACTAATAATACAACTGGATACTTTTTTTTCCTGTAAAGGTCTTGCATGGGTGAGTGTTGTAGTGAGTTTTCTCAGTGAGTCTGTTGCAAAATAGTTTTTTTTCTCCCTTAATCAATACTACTTTTGCTTCTTATTTGGTTTTACATTGGTGGCACACAGAGGACAAAAAGACAAAAATATTCCCAGTACTGAGGTTATTCTTCTTGTATCTACAGAGGGCAGTAATTTAAAAGAAAAAAAAATACTCTATTTTAGAAAATCAAATCAATATCTTATGTACTACTGGGGAAAAAACCCCAACCTTTTAATTCTTTCTCAGCTCCTTTTTTCACACAAAAAAGATAATTTACTAGTCAGCCTGTGACAGCTGTAACAGAACTTCAGAAATACCATAGATTTTCAAAACTTAGATATTTTTCTTCACTTTGCATTATGATGATACAGTTAGAAAAAGGTAACTTACTATGTATGTTGCTGTACAAAAAGAGCATGAAGCATTTACCATTTTTCTGTGCTACGATGTTTTAAGTAATCTGGTGCTTCCTTTCTATCCATTGAAATAAGTCTAAGTTTGCTTTATTTGAAGTTTGCTGAGGCTTAGCTCAGTAATGAGGGGTGTGAAGTCTGAAGAGTTACTGATGTGTTTTCTTTGTACATACAAGACTAGATCTCTTGACACCATACTCTGCATATTTGAAGTAAAAGGCAGTGTGGTGGAGGTAAGGAAGGTTATTTTCCTAACAGTGTGTGCTAAATGTCTTCCTCTGTTGACTGACTTATGAAAAGGTAAGAATGCATTACTTTATTTCTTCACTCCTGAATGGATTTCTTCCATTCCGTGATGGATTTCACAGGTATTAAACATTTATTAACATTATTGGAATCCATCTTCTTCATTTTGGTGGAGTTTCTTTCATTTCAGTAAATTACAAATTGTAAGTTTGGAGGACAGTCTGCAAGTTGTGTGTTGGTGGGAGGAACATCATCTGTTCACAAGAAAAATGGACCGCTCTGAATGTTGAAATGAGTGGGGATCACAGAATCACAGACTTACTGAGGCTGGAAAAGACCTCTGAGATCAACAAGTCCAGCCCAATTGTAGAGATTGTTGCTTTTGTGTCAGAGAGACTCAAAAGCTCATAAAATGTCCTAATCAGCTTTCTGAAATGCTGTTTGAAAACCTTTCTCCTCCTTGTAGATACTTGTTGTTAGCTAAATGCAATTATTAATTAAGAAATTCTTTTCTCAATTTTGTAAAAATCAGTTCATTTTGTAAGCTTGAAAAAAGTGGTTTATACTATTTAAGTAAATACATTACAACTTCATGTCCAGAAAAAGAAATCCTTATTTATATGGTAGTGCCTGCAGTCCATAGGTAGTTAAATATCCTTTAGTGGTCCATCAATCCTGAGAGATGAATTCATTTTTAAAATGCATCAGTTTAAACTGATTTTAAGCCAGTCAGAGCTATTGGATAGATTTAATTTTGAAAATCTTCTCCTGTTGCTATTGAAATGTCCACGAGTTGTGTTGTGCCTTGGAAATGGAGGTATTCACAGAGAGGGTTTCACTGAAAGGATCTGAACACAACATGAACCACAGAAGTGCTCACGTTTGTTTCTGTGTAAAACCAGTACCAACTATGATGTAGTCATTGAGTATTCCTGTTTCATCCCTATTTTTGTGTCTCTCATATAATTCAAATGGTGTATTTATTGTCTGCAAAGGCCTTTGCAGATGAAGATGATTCTCTTAAAAACTAAGTTTATTCACTCTTCATTCCATTTAAGGAAGAAGAAAGGAAAAGGGAACAAGAAGAACAAAAGAGAAGAGAGAACGAGATGGTTTTCAAAGCCTGGTTACAGAAGAAGAAAGAACAAGTGCAAGAAGAAAAGCGAATTCGTCGTGCAAAGGAGCTAGAAGACTTGAACAGCAAAGTAAGACCTCCCTAATGTAGTACTGGGATCTACAGTGCTCCTGTTAAAAAGGAAAACCAAGTTCTAAGCCTGCGTTCTTAGCTAGGCATGTGAAAATTCTCAGTGATAGAAATATTTTTGTTACCTCGTTTTCAGAACTAGATTGACTTGCATCTTAAGGATCGTGCTGCTTGGCAGGGTGGATTGCGTTGTAGAAGCTGCAATACCTATAAAACCACAGGAGATACAGTGATGTTCCTTTTTATCAGAAATACTTCATTGAACCCTGCAGTGAACAGGCAGCTAGGAAACCCTTTGAAACAAAGGGTTTAAGATAAAGGCCACTTAATGGTAAGCCTTGTGTATGTATGTCTGTTTTATTGTTTTTCTTTTTAAACAGGAGAGGAACAGGAATCCAGAAGAAGCCTTCAAGTTATGGCTTAAAAAAAAGCACCAAGAACACATGAAAGAAAAACAGATAGAAATGTTGAGACGCCAAGCTGAGGGAATTGCCTTTTTTCCAAGAACAGAGGAATGCAACAGAGCCTTTAAAGAGTGAGTAGGGTAATTCCTAGAGAATCATATTTGAAAATTTTGTAGTCTATCAGCTTAAGACTGTAGTTACTTCCTGGTGCATCTTTACGGCTGAAGTCCTTATTGGTTGGGTTTGGGGTTTTTTTAATGAATATGCAAAAATATATTAATTCCTTGATGTTGTTTCTTCACTATTATGAAATTACTTTTCAGAACCTGAATTGAAATAGTGAATTACTTCTGCTGAAAAGGGAGACCCTTCTCCCCTGCCCATTTTTGCCTGTTCTGGAGCAGGCTTGGGTTGGTTCAGTTCATTAAACAAGCAGAAAGTTAATCCAATAATTTTTTAATTTTTTTTCCCTTGAGTCTGTGAGTTACATCAGTTCAGAAAAAGGGGAGGAGGCAAAGGTGGGTGCAGAAGCAGGAGACTTGGAATGGAAAAGTAGCACTTCCCATGTTGAGGAGCGGCAGGCTTATTTAGACTGGCTCAGCCATGACACTTCACTACCAGACAAGGTGACTCTAGTTAAACTGGGGCAAGCCTCTTTTGAATGGATGACATAAAACTTTCAATTGCAACTGTGAGTACTTTTAGTTCTCTTTCTGTCTCCACAGGTGGCTAAAAAGAAAGAGAGAAGAAAAACGAGCGGAAGAACTAGCGGCTAAAGAGAGAGCGAGGCAGCTTAGATTAGAAGCCAGAAGAGCAAAGCAGATGCAGAACATCCACTGTATTAGTTCAGATCCAAAATGCTTTCGCTTCACAGACCATTACACTTGAAAGTTTCCTGTAACCACAGAACTCTTGGTGGTTAACCCTCTTGATTTTTAAGGTTTGAGCTTTTGCTCTTCACAGCTACTGACTTTTTGTGGTGTTTTTAAATCTTTCAAGCAAGTTTAACAACTACCTTCACTGACAATGATTTTACTATTTATTTGTAATTTTGTTGAAAAGCCTGCCTTTATTTGTAACTCAGGGATCTTCTTGGTTTGACCAAATCTGAGTGAGTGCAAGATCTACATAAAAGGGTGACAAATACACATTCCTGTCTTTAAAAGGCACTTCATACTCAACTCCATGAATTCCTGGATGCAGGCTGTTAGATAAAATGTTGAATTTTTGCTGAATCAGTATTGGTGTTTGCTGCTGCTTGTTATGAAGACTGTACAAGGTGTTATGTTGTTGGAAAATGTTGTTTCTTATACCACTTTCTACTGATCTGTTGGTCAGCTGTTAGTTCTGGCTAGACCAGAGGACCATTTTATTTCAGTTCAGGATTAAGTGGTCATTGAAGGCTAACATGTATGTGAATGTGCAACAGTTTTTGAAACTTATTTCTGTGAGTCATATTGAGTAGTTTTCTCTATCATGAAATAGAAAAGTTTTGTGAATTACGACATTTACCAATACCAAGGAAGCTGGATTCCTTTTATCCATGTCCCTGTTTGCGAAGTGAAGTACAATAAACTACATCACCTTACCCAACTAAATTGTGAACTCTTGTGAGAGGATACGCTGAGGTCACTAAGGAAGTTTGTGGAAGAAGAGAAGCATTCCATCCAGGTGTGTATCCAACACATTTCATGATCTGCTCTTGTTCTTACATTTTTCCACATTCTTTTTTTTTATAAATGCTGTAATAGAAGTGTAGTAGATGCAAAGCATATTTTTCTCTTAGTATTTTGGAGATAGTTAGGCATATTGAGAGAGTACTGGTGTTTGACTGGAGGGTGCTGTGTTACAGCTTTTGCCATCTTGGTTAAAGAGCATGGTGTGAAATGAAAAATTCACATTCTAATGAGAAACTCCTTCCTGTACCTTCCCCCAACTCCACGGGCAAGAAATGCTTCTTTTGCTAGCAAGCAAATGCAGGGGAAAGTTTGCGAAGGTTCATGCTGTCTCCCTGAGTGTAGCAAGCTGCAGAAGTGCTTCTTGTTTCATTACCTCAGATGAGTAGAGGGAAAGGCTTTACAGTTCAATGTTACCTAGTCCTTTTTACGCTGCAGAGAAAACAAGGTCAGAAATACAACTATGTTAAATCCAAACCTGCAACTTGAAAGCAAGCAAAGAAAGTTTATTGTAGCTCTCTTCATGCAAACCAAACCATAGCCAGCAACAGCAGGAAATTTTAACATACATATTCTGATTGTGGTATGAGATTCAAAGGAAGACGGAGTAAAAGCATCCACTTCAGAAACCTTTTCCCCAAACTAGACAGCTACATGATAAATTTGGGAGCGAAACCGAGAAATTAAAATGCATGTTTGCATCCTCCTAACTTTCTACCATATTTGCAAATTTAAATAGGCTTCTTTGGATTTAGCAGCTTATCTGCTGAAAGTTCTCTTTGAACCTACATCAAGATTATAAAACCATACAAGTAAAAAAATATATTTTTTTACTAGTATCTGTGCAAACTTAGTGCTTATTTTCACCTTCCTGTAACACCCAGGAAGACCTTAGGTAAGGACTGAGTTGTACTGCTAGGTCAGGTTTTAACACTATGTACTAAAGGAGATGTATCAGTCTGTCTTTGCTGAGGATCAGCTATGCAACAGCTTCTCTCTAGAAGCTGGAACAGATGGAAAAGCCATTATTTCAGCTTTATGGAAACACAAGAATAATCTCACACCACACAGTTCTCCAGAACCCATTTAAAACCAGTTACTAATTATGTATTTTAGCAAGAGCTCGTTCAAGCTCTTTGCCCTTCTTGCCAGGAGGGCTGCAACACAGCCTATGCTTTTACTTTCAGAACATAAGAGCTATGAAGAACCATTGCACATATTTGTTTTTATTACTAAATTGAAAAGGCTGAACGTATGCTTGGGGACAATTCATCACCTTGGCTAAGGTTTAAAAACAAAAACATGGAGCTGACCATTTTCTGTTGGGTGGTTTGCTTTTTTAAAAAGCCTAACTTATCAGCACTTCATTTCCTTTGGTAGACTTAGGCTTTTGTCTCTTAAAGAGAAAGTCACTGATACTTGTTAATAAGATCATAAATCTCAAATAGCTGAGGGCATCTCTATGCTCTACCAAGTGGACCAGCATAACATTTCTGATCTTGCCTTTGTAGAAGAAGGGAAGTAGCTTTCCAGACTAAGTAGTAGTAGAAGTATCTCAGAGGCTAAGGAAATCTTGTCAGTCCCTAACTTTAGGGCATAGACAAGCAGAAACCACATAATTTCCAAGGTTGAACCCACCCATTATGGGAAAAAATACAAAAAAGGGAAGCCTGCTGAACATCAACTGGTGTATTCTTCAGAAGAGTGCATAAGCAGTTGCCTTGGCTGTGCTTTTAAAGGGCTATCAGCTCTCCTTGACAGTGACTGCAGCAATTGAAGGTTACATCTTCGTATCTTGTATATGGGTGATACCTTCCAATATTCTTCTTTGTGGAAAGGAAGGAGGAGGGAGAAGTCTCAGAAAAAGAAACTTCTGTTGATGTTTCTGTACGTGCAGCTGGATCCAGTACACGTAGCACCTAAGGATAGAAAAAAATAGAGACTGCAAATACATGTATTAACAGGTTTTATCCTTCTAGAAAGGATTTCTGCTCAAATTTTTCTGCTCTTTTTTTTTTCCCAAGTTGAAAACTAAATATCCATCTATCCAGACCTTCAATAAAAAGACACTAAGTACTATTTATAAATTAGTAATGCCCATCAGAAATTCAAGGTATGATTTTACTGATAATAAAACCAATTCTGATCTTTTTAGCAGAGTTGAGCAAAACCAGGTGAAACCAACACATATCACTAGGCACCGTGAGCCTCCTGCTGCTCAAGTATTACCCAATTGCTTCCAGACTAAACTGTTAGTCTAGTTTGCTATTTAAACATCAAGCTTCCTACAGCAGAACCTTATCTTGAAAGATAACCATGCGGCTTCTCTCTGTTTCCACCTACTTTAAAGAGAACTGATTTTTAGGGTAACAGAAACTACTTCTGAAATATTATGACTTATTCCTACCTGAATTATTTCTCCCACTCATGTCTCTCAACTCAATTAAGTATTTTCAATTAGCTTCCTCCTGACACACTAACTCTAAACAAATTTTGACCTTTTTGTCTCTTTTTTCTCCATATAGTTTTTACAAATGGCAAGCTAGAAGTAGTTAACACAAAGCAAGGTGTTTCTTTCTGGAAAGAAGACTCCGTGCTGACAGACTGAGATACATGAAGAGTTCTTACCATTTCAGCCATTTTCTCAGCAGGGGTATTGCAAAACTCTACAGCTGTTGAAGTCTTTTTTGGACTGTTAGTGCCAACGTTTCCAAGAAGATGTGAGCTTACAGCTTTGGCTAGCTTACAATTCACAGCTGCTAGCTCTGTTGTAGTGTAAGGTTGGGCGCTAGGATAGTACGTTTGTTGTCTCCCCCACTGAAGAGAAACCATCAGCTCCTCCAGCAGCCTGTGCAGAAAGGAAATAAGCACTATTAGTACATTTGTGTACTATCAGCACCCAGAGGAATCCTCCCTTCCCAAGACTTACTGCACAAGCTAAATGCAAACAACCAACCAAAAAAAAATAAAAATAAAATAAAGTATTTCAAAACAAGAAGGCAAACAGGCTATCCTCCAAGGCAAGCCATCACCAACAGGGTATTTTAATACTGGTAAAACTGACTTGACATCTGGCAGGATAAGCACTAAAAAGTCAATGCAGGTAGAAGAATCTACATGTTTTGGAAGGAGACAGAAGACTTGATTTCAAGAAGCAAATGATTAAATACAGGAAGTCTGAGGATATGAGGGATGTCAATGTTACCATATATTATCCCCAAGACCTCACATATTCAGGGAATTGAAAAGCATTAATACTACTTTGTCTCTTTCAGTTCTGAGACTGAAAAGTGACTGTACTACCCATCAGCGTAACAGATTATGGTTGAATATCACTGAAACACGGGCAAGTTATTTGATTCTTCTCTGACCTAGAATAAACTGACAAACTTAAATTGGCACAGAGGTAGTCTGGATTAGAAAAAGCATACTTCTGTGTGTCAATCATCTCTCGACGGAACTGATCACGTTCATTCAGCAAGTCCTGGATTGCACTTTGTGCATCCCTGGTTTGACGCTGAAGAATTGCTCTGGTATTGGTTAACTCATCAGCCATAACTCTGCAAAAGAAATCTCCAGTCAGTGGTGTGAACAGTTTGAAAGTCACCTTTATTCTACTACAGACCGTATTTTGTCAGATCAGACTAAGGATTAAGCTGCTATTCTTACTCTCCTCCCCCATACAGAGCCTCTATCAACCTAATTACAAAGGATATGTATTAAGAATCGTTTCTGTTCAACTACAGTCAACACAAGTGCAAGATCATGTTTTGTCTTGCTGAGTTTAAACAATCTTATATCACTTAATACAAATCTAGTATCAGACATTTCAGAATACCTTAGCTAAGTAAACGTGGTGGACATGGATCCTGAGAGATGAAAAGCTAAATACATTGTTTTACCAACACAGTTCTCACACCTATGCTGTAATCACATCTTTCCATACTCGTAAACATGACAGCTGTGGCTATAGATTGCATTCATTCACCTCTTTGCCCTTCTCAGGGGCAATAACTAGATGTTACATATGCCAGATACGAGCGTTTAAGAGCTACAAATGAGACAATTGTTGTCACATTTTGCTATGCCGTGAGACTTGCCACTGATCCCTCAAGCAGGTATTTCAAATGCCTGTGATATTGCAAACACAAAAACCAGAATGACATTTAAAACAACCACCAGTTAGAAATCTGAGATTCAATGAACCAGAACATGACAATATCAAAGGGTGTTATTCTTTAAGTGCATTGCCAGGGACTCATATCCCTTATCTCAGAACTCTTACTAGTGCTGAAGAATCAAGTTAATTTTGGATACTAACTCCTGTCTAGGTAGGGCTATCACAAGTACTTACCATTCACTCCATTTACTGAAATGTCTTAAGACCAACAAACTAAAGGGAAGACACTGTATTCTAGCAGTAAAGTCTTTTCTAATATGCATCAAGCATCATAATTAAAATTTAGTCAGTTATATCCTAGTACAATAGAAGATTAAAAATCCTAGAACACCATTTGCAGATGTGGTAAGACAACTACACTTAGCAAGTTAAAAATTTAACCCCTTGTCATATGAGACTGACATTCAGACCAGCTTTTATGGTTACAGCAGTAACAGTAGGGTTCTTCACAGTAACACCACCACTGCTTAACAAGAAGGTCCCCTACTCTTTCTTTCATGCTGAGCTGCTCTTCCCAGTAGATCCCTGAATCACTATAAGCAGAGTTCTGAACCAAATCCACTTCTTCACAAACTGAGGATTGTATCATACTGGGAGGTGGGGATGAAAAATCAAGCTAATTACCTTTCAGGCAAGTCAAGACAGCTGTCCTGGAAGGCATTTTAAAACCCTAAACCGCACACAGTATATCAGAACAAAGAACTTCTCTTGCTATGTTGCCAAGAACCGTAGTCAGCATTTTAGGAGGCTTCAGACAAACCGTATTACCTTTGAGAAGCAGAACTGTTCAAATTTACAAGGAGCTTACTTTCTTTGTACCTTTTCTGCACACTGGAATTTCACAGCAGGTGTCAATATAGCTGTTGTGGCCGTCCTCTGCGTACGCAGGTGCACTGCCAGGCGTTGCAATGGGTTTACATAATGAAAGGCTGAAGGGGAATGCTGTTGGAACAGCTCTGTAAGAGGGAATACCTGCTCGCCAGGAATTTGCTTCTCCACACGTCACACTGTATGGACATGCGCTCCAATTGTTCGGACAGCTGAGACATGTTCCGGCCCAGGACTTCGTTTTCTAGAATCAGCTGATTTTTCTCACGAGCCATCCGTTCAAAGTGATACTGCAGGTCATCCCCAACAGAAGCAACAAGTAATTTCTTCAGCTCCCGATTCACCTAGAATTAGACCAGGCTGTCTTGTAATTATCAATATAGAACAAACACCTTCTGCTTGCAGAACGCAGTGCAAGTTATTGCAAATTACTAACAACAAATTGCCTTTCTCTTTCCAGAACAGGGTTCATCCAGTGCAGAGTACATTAAGCCTCAAAATCCACTCGAGCAAGCATAGACATTTGAGGCTAATGCACATTTAACACATTCATGTTTAAATTCTAACAGAAGCCAAAGAAGAATTAAAGGCTGCTACAAGAAGCAAAGTTTCAGTAGTCCTGAATCAGTCCAGAATCAGTAAGATAACAAAGCATTAGATAAAACACCCACAGATTATATTATGTAGAAAATTGTAGTCACTCCTATGACATAACATTTTTCACTTAGCAGGAGAATCTTTTGTCCTCAAAGATCCATTTCCCTGCAGCCATCTAATGTGTTCCAACCCAGCTTCAAGCCTTTGATTCTTTCATCTGTTGTCAGAGAAGCAGCACTGGATTACTCAGATACACTTATATTCTGTATTTTAGGTGGTAAGTTCAAAAGCAAAACTCTGTTTCAAGGCTAGAATGTCACAGCAGCTCTCTTTAGTCGCACTCACAAACTGCTTGTATAAACGAAAGCGCTCAGCTGTGTGAGAGAAGACAGCTTTCATTTCTTACCTCTGTCTGTACACGCAGCTGATTAGACAGACCTTCTTTATCCTGTAACAACCGCTTCTCCGAGTTCTTTAGCTTTTTGATTGCATTTTTTAGCTCTATCTGTTCTTTCTTGGGATCTGTGGCTCCATCTGACTGGTGGAATGTGTCTCCTTTATGTCCCGTTGATTTAGCTACCTTAGCATTTTTAGTTGAAACAACATGGGTGATGGCTGCTTTGGGGACTAATATACGAATAGCTTCAACCTCCACTGCTTTCTCAGCCTGCACTTTCCCTAGCTGCAGAACCCCAGGACTCAGGGAAGAGACTGTCTTTTTATGTGGGCTGTGGTGGTTGTGATGGTTTGTAGTATTGGCTCCAGCGATTACTTCCAACGATTCAGCTGTCTGCTCTGTTTCCATGCCATCTCCAGGTCCTCGGATAGGTGATGAGGCATCATCAACTAAAATTCAGAAATAACATAGGGGAAGTTTATCACCTTTCACTTTGTTGTAGCCTCATTCACTTACTCTGCACTTAATTTCTGTACTTCACAGTTACAGACTATAATCGCACACTGCATGTGTAAAATAGTACTTTGCAGCAGTAATTATCAAGCACCAGTCAGAAAAGTCATTACTCAAGTGTGTATTGCTCATCTACACTGCTAGTACGGGACACAAACATTGATCTGAATTGCATCAGTCTTGATTTCCTGCTGCAATACAAATGAAGCCACAAAAAAGGGCTAGTACAAAGAAAATTCTTGATAATACTACTCATGGGCTGAAAGCAAAATCAGGTTTTGGGAGCTAAAAGAACCAGAGCAGTCTCATTTTAAAAGCAAGAATTAAATGAAAAGCAGCTATTAGCTACATAGCTACTAACACCTTCAGAAGTTTAGCAGACTTTTAAGTACTATCTACCATGTATTTTAGTTCTCCAAGTAAAAGTTTAAGAAAAGACAACAAGCCAGGTCTGCTTCGCTTCTAACCAGTAGACTCCAGCATTCCCAGTAATGCTGCTTTCTGCTCCAAATTCCCCAATATGCCTCATAATGTTTACTGAAATTCATTTTATTCAAGTTCACTAAGTTTTCAGCTGAATGAAATATTACTGTAGCAGTTTCCTCCCAGTGAGTGAAGGAAAGAAAGTTTCTTTGAACATAGCTACACACACTGCTTTCTTCCTCATGCTGTGTGCAGCAACTGGAGTCTGCACCCTCTGTCTAAATAATGACTTTTAAAAATGCTGTAGTAACACCATTATATTGCCCTACTTTCAAGTTGACTGAATCTATACCAACAGGTTCTAACCACTAGAGGAGGACTGACGGACAAGCGTACAGGCAGATGACAGTACCAGTGACAAACTTGTTTTTTAATAGAAAGCTGGATTAGAGAACTACATACAATTAACTGTTCCATCCAGGTAGCTCTGTTTTTTTGTTGCAATAATGACTTCACAGAACTACTTCCTAATAGATACATAACAGGAATAAATGGACTGAGCCTGGCATACAGCGTAACTTTACTCTTTGGAAACAAAGTTAAAGTGCCTTCAATCCAGTTTGCTTCGATATCATGTGAACCACCTACCTTTTTCTAGAGATGTCATTTTCTCTTTAGCAGTCAGCTCTTCCTAAATAGGTAAATCTGAGGAGGAAATGGGAAAAAAAAAATTCTTCAGCAAGGTAGCAGTGACAGTTAATCTTGGATTGCCCTACTTTCCAGTACAACCTCTAAACTCCTTTTGGGGGGGGGGGGAGGGAGGGAGGGAAGGCAGAAAACCCAACCAACCAAACACACACAACAAAACAAAGGGAAAAAAAAATAATTATGAAAACCAAACCAGGACCCAAAGAGATAACAGGAGCAGGCCTATGAGCCTTCTGGCATATGTTTCTTTTTTCTCTAAGAGCTCTTGCTCCTCATCTAGTTCCAGTTTCCATTCCTCAAATTTCTCTTTCTGGTCTCCCTCCTCGTTTCAGTGAGCCCTCATGTTAGCCTTCAAAACTCTGCAACACTCCCAGAGTGCAACTGCACAACTCTGTAGAGATAACCCAAGATTATCACAGAACCACAAGAAAGGGAAATCCCACTCTGTGCTTAAAGCAGAGGAAGAGGCAAAGAGGAAACTATGGCAACTGCACAGTTGCACAATTGCTTCAGCCCTACTTGCTAATACAACTTTTACGACAGAGCCAATTTCCAGCCAAAGTAGTCAGCGTCCCAAGAAGCTGCACATGCTTAGTTTAATCTAGCAGTGAAACTTCACCTCCTGTTTGGCCCAAACTGCCATCCTGGCCATCTTCTCCCTTATCCATCAATGCTATTGCCCATTGCCTCCTTTATCCGCAGGTCCATTGACTATAATTTCTGCAAGTCACTCATCCCCCTCTTTAGGGTCTGTCACTACCTACATTAATTTGAGATTGGTATATCCCTGTTTTGTTAGTTTGGTTTTTTTCCCCCTCTTCAGTTCTTTTGGTTATTCCAGGAAGATCTCCTAAAGCCCTCGCTTTGTTTCATTATACCACTAACTGAAAAGGCTTAACTACAGCTTTTTTGACTTACATTGCTACAGCTCTCTGCCCTGAAAAGACAATGGTAGCTGTGAGAACACTACTGACAGCTTTCTATATTCACGACCTGTTTTGGGGAAGTTAGGTGTTTCTTTTGTTATGACCAGAGGACAAAAACCTTACCCTACTTGAGCTTTCTCAGACTGTAGATACAGGAACACCTCCCTGTCCGTTGCTTACAGAGATGGAGTTATGTATTTGCCCATTTAATACCAGTCCTAATCACCAGTAACAATAAAAACTGTGATGATAAGCATTTGGTTTTATCTGCTTCATCCTAAACCACCTGCTGACGATCCTGCCCCTGCACTGTTCACGTCACGTTAGTGTTCTAACAATCATGTCACCTTCAAGGTCTCAGGGTAAGCCTCTGCACACGCAACCCCTTTTATTACATCCCTACAGGCAAAACTCCTTCCCTGCTTGAATCGTTAACCACCGCGTCTCTCGGCTAACACCGTGCCCCTGTATAACCCCATCTATAACAAGCCACGCAAGGAAATCCTGCATTAACACGACTGAGTCACGACCCACGAAGGCGCCGGAAAACCACCAACGGCCCAGCCCCGGCTACCAGGGGCGAGGAGTTGCGCCCCCCGCCCCACATCTTGTCAGTAAGCGAGTGCCGGACGTTACCTACCGCTCTGGAACAGAAGTTTCTCACCCCGCGGTAGCACCGGCCAGCACGGAACGAGTCCTCCTCCGTCCACCTCAGCTCCCCAGGGGGCCGGGCCAGCCCCAGCAAACCCTCCTGCTCTGACAGACGGGCCCAGCCCCCGAGTCAGGCAAACAGCCACCCCCCAGGAAGGCCGGCAGGGCCTAGCGGCCGTTACCGGAGCGCACAGCAGGCCCCCCAGCCACCCCGACGCTACTGCGACCGCCACCTCCCGCAGCTTCCGCTTCCTGCGGAGGGCGGAGCGCTGCCGGGTGACGTCCCCCTTCCCCCGCACCCAATCGCTGCGCCGCGCGCAGGGGCGGGGCTTCGGTTGCCAGGGTGCGGCAGCGCGTGGCGGCACGTTACGTCGCGCTCGCGGCAGCGGAGGCGAGGCGGGTGCCTGCCGCCACCATCGGCATGGTGAGAGACGCTGGGGGGGGGGCGAGCGGGACCGGGGCCGCGGGTGGGGGTTGGTGGCGGCAGCTCCGCTCGCTTCTCCAGGGTGGCCGCTCAGGCGTGCGGCGGGGCAAAGCTCGGCCCCGGGGCGGATGGTGCCGAGCCGCGGGTACAACGGCCGCGGGGCCCGCCCAGGGTTCCCCCTCGGGAGCAGCGCTCCCTGGTGTTGGGGCAGCGTGAGCGGGGCGGGGAGGTCCCGCCGCTGTCCGCCGCCTGCCCACACGGCCCCGGCGGCGCCGGTGAGGTTTGCCCTGGCTTGAGGTGTTCGCCCTGGCTCTTCGCCTCGCTCCTTTCTGAGGGACCTTGTGGGGCGGAGCGAGCGAGTGATTTTAAATTGCCGTCGGGTCTGGAAAAGCTGTTTCTACGCGATCGAGACGCCCTGGTTTAGGAACTGGCTTGTTCGGAAATCATGAGGGACCCAGCGGGACGGCAGCTGGCGAGGGGGATGCGTTTCAGGGGCCACAGTCTTCGTTCTTGCCTGGATCTTTTGTTTAGTAACGCACGGAAGGTGACAGGGTGACGTTGTGAGGACGCTAATGAACAACCCGTTTGCCCTGGCAGCACAGCTGTCTGGGCCCCCTTTGTCGAAGCCGACACGCAAACCCCCTTGTTGCAAAGCTGTTTGAAACCCAGTAACTTTGAATCGGGTTGTGTACTCACACATGCGAAACACGTGTAAGAGGCTGGCCAACGCACCTGGCAGCCTGTCCAACTTTAAATACCTCCCCAGCAGCTCAGCTTTGCCCCAGCTCCTCCAGCCTGCACGGCAGCTTTGCTTGCACCTTGCTTTCGACAGCACATACTCAGTATCAGCCTTTGGCGCTTAAGTAGGAGTGCCACTGTTCGTTTGCAGATACAGGAGCTGCACACCTTGTGTTTAATCCAGCCAAAGCTGCCATTTTGGGTCACCACGTTGAATTTATTCACATCGGCAGAAGTCCTGTTACGTGAGTTCACGCAGGTGTCTCTTGGGTGTAAACGTTCACTTATCTGTAGTTGGCTGTCGCTGTGAGTGTGATCTGTTTCTAACCTCTCTGTATTTTTGAGGTGATGCCAAGTTAACTGATTCATTACAGTGATGTTGAATCTTACAGCAGCCTCTAACAAAACGTTTCAAGTTAATTTATTTAATTTGTTTGGAAAAGCCTTCAGTGACAGGAGATGCACAATCTGTTGACCTAATTCCATTACGTGATGATTTTTATAGCTCACTGAGGCTTTTTCCTGATATATTCTGTACTGCAATTAATGCAGTGATTACTTATTCTATCCTTGGTGGGCATAAAAGTATTTCATTTTTGTCTTTTATGTGCAGAAGAACTTGAAGAGTATAATTTCACTCTTTCTTCACGTTATTCTACACTAAATTAATTTTATTCTCTTGGTATTTTCCTACTGATTGTGTGTTTCTGAAGTTTAGATTTTTTTCTACTTTGCAGTTTTCTCTAAATGTAGTGTTTAATCTATATGTTTGCCAACTGCTCTATTTCACTGCTACTGAACAGAACAAATTACTTGTGTCTTGGGTCTCCACAGTTTTCCATCCTGTTTTTTTTCCAGCTGTACCCCATTGCACTCTCACTCTCAGTCTCTAACTGCAGCCTGCTGTAACTTTCAGATTTTTTTTTCCCCATTGTATCTCTAGTTTTTCCCTTGTATTTGAACTTCCTTTCTTGATTGTTATTGTCATACTTTGCATTTGTCTCTCTAGAATTTTCAGATTGTCATTTTGAGTTCTGCTTCTGTTTACTAAACTGCTTGCAGTCTCTCCCACCTTAGTTATCAGCTCAGACTCTGAAAGTACACTTTTTCAGTTTCATTGTCAGCTTAATAGGGAAAATATGAGATAAAGGCAGGTGCATGGCACATCTTTGTGGAACCCCATTTAACTCCCAGTTTGCAAGAGAAGTATTCCTATTTACTTGTTCTTAAAGTAGGCATATCTGCTCTTCAGTTTAGGCCATCATTCCCCCCTCAGCTTGTCAGACTCTCAGGTGACTGAGATTAAAAGCTCCATTTGTCACACCTGTGGCTTCTCTTTTGTTCACTGTGTCAGGAAAAAAATTGTTCTAGACAAACAGTTTTCTTGACAATTCACATTATTTGCTTTTTATTATCATATTGTCTTCTTAAGTGCTCAACAACAGACTGCTTAATAACTTGTTACATTATCTTCCTAAAGACTGCAGTTAGGTTGACTGTCTCTTTTCCAGTGCTCTGGGACCTCTCTGTCTTTTTTTGCTTTCTCTGGCCTTTCAAATGTTACAGAGTCCTGCTTGTTTCTTTTGTACCTAAAAAGCCATCAATTTTGCTACTCATGTGCCCTTCCTCCTGACAGTTGCCTAAAATACATTGTGAATAATTTGGTAACTGGAAGATGAGGGGAAAATAGATGTTTTGGGAGCATGTGCTGCCCAATTAGGTATGGACAGAACATCCTGGGAAAGGGATAAGTTAAGTGGCTGTTGGACACTATGACTTTACACGCCGGATCCATCTCAGGATCTACATTTGGATTTTACACGGATTTTAGCCTCAGGAACCTAATTATATTCTGCAAGTAATGAATTTTCTGCTGGAAAGCTTTAGTACTGTGTTGCTTCCAGTCAGTTGTATAGATTGCGTTAATTTTAATGTTTATACCTACTCAGAAAAGACCTGCTTCAAGTCATGTTATGGCTACAGAAAGAAAAATGTAGTAACTCTTAGTGGAGCCAGTTTGGAGTGTATTTGTGTTAGAACCTGTACTTAAGTCACAAGGAAACAGTGCACTAGAAGTAGTTGTGTGTATTGTAAACTGGCCACGTAACTGTGGTGGACACTTAAGGTAAGGGAAGAAATGTTCCCAGATATCGTGCAGTTGTTTTCCTTTCTATGACAGCACTTTGGCTTAAAAGTCTGCCAATCATTGGAAAACAGTTTTCATTTTCATCAGATGACAGGATTTCAAATCAGCTCTAATGCTTTCTGGCGTCTTGATCGTCCATGTGTGACATATGGCTGCTGTAGATGCTGAGCAGTAAATTCCCAAAGGGAAGCTTGCTTATCTCCATCTAGGATGTGCTGTCTCACTTGGCTGCTGGAATGCATTATTCTTTAATGATGCCTTTCATGTAATTACAAGCAAAGATATATTGGGCCATCATCTTAACAACATCAGTCTCTTTTTATTAATGAGCGTGGTGCACTCTAACGCTTGACAGTGTTCCAGTTATGGGAATACGGTGTTTGCCAGAGAACAGCGGCCTCTGTAGGCAAGCAGCTTGTCAACACTTTGTGACAGAGAGCCTTGTTGCACTTGGAGAGGCTGTACGTAGGTGTAGTTGGATTATTTCCTTACCCCCCACTCTTTGAAACAATTATTCTTACCCCTGCGCATTTGACAACTGCAGTCTACATCACAAAGCCTCTTTGAACAACAGGACAGGCAAATATTACTTCTGTCTTGCCCATAAAGAAATGAAAGCCAGGTGACTTGTCTAATATGATGCCTTCTGGCTTTGATTTTGTGGATCTAGAATCACGTGGTTGTTGAGTTTCCAACCTCAGTTCTTTTTGCAAAGTTGTGAGAAAATATCTATGAAGTAGATGCTCCTGGGGGAGGTTGCCAGAGCTTGCACTCTTATAATTTTGCCCCCAATCCTGAATATATCTGGAGATGAGCAGCTCAGCTCATTTCAACTGAAAATTGTATGACTTTTATGTCGTATGATTGTTGTTATTGTAATAATCAGTTCATTGCTAAAACCTCCAGCTTAGAGAGTATCAACGTGGGAGTCCTAAGTTCAGACAGGGAAGAAAAATGAGCAATATATTTTCAAGCGCTTTGATTCATCAGTGTAAAATACTTCTTTCACATTTTGGAAAATAAGACAATAGGAAAATTAGACAATAGGAAGCGAATCAGACCTGTCTAGAAATGGACAACAGTGAGTCCTGGGTTCCTCATGGTCCAGCATATCATGGTGGAATCCAATTTTCAGCTTTTTATAAAGGCAATACAGCTCGTGGGGCATCTGTGGAATAAATCTCGGTTTACAGGAGTTTCATTTGGGAACCAGTAATCTCAACCATAGTGGATTAGCTGCTGAAATGGGATGACTTTGGTGAAGTCTTTCTGCCTAATAGAGTTTTCTGAACAAGTTCATGTTTCCAAAATAGCTTTTATTTTAATAATTTTCAAACTGTGTACTTTTTGCTGCAAAATAGTCGCTACTGAAAAAAAAAAAAGGCATTTTTAACTCTTCCAGGAAAAGAAGCAAAATCTTCCCAGAAGATGCTTTCCTAATGCTTAAGAGGATTTGCTTCTTTGGTCTTAAAACAAGAGTCAGTTGCACCAGAGTGCCACCTGTGATTACACTGATTTCCTTTTCGGCTGCATAGTGGCCTGACTCTTTCAGTTGCAAGTTTGCATGACAGAACCAATCACAGACAAGTTTCCTTACTTAATGGTTAACTTGTGTGCAGTGTGAGGAGAGAAAATAAGCAAAATACTATTAGTTAGCCTTTGAATGCTTATTGCATGGTGAATCTTCCTATAAGCATCAAAAATATGACATAGTTTCTTCTAGAACTAGTGTTTCCAAATGCTACTAATTTACTTCTTGAGCAGCTATGCTACGTACATTGCAGAAGATGTAGTTGATAAAATAACAGAATCTTTGGCCCTCCTGTCAGTCAAATGAAAACTGCTGAACATTTTAACTTTCCTGTATTCCAGTAGCCCATTTTGGGTTTGATGCTGACATCTTTATGCATTATGTGCTATAGAAAATATACCCATACAAATATAAAGTTGACAGGTTCTGAATTCATGGGATAAGTTACCTCCTACTATTGCCAAGTCTTGGCTTTGGCCTGCAGAAGTTGTCATTTCTCTAAAAGTAGTTTTAGATGCATTGATGGCTCTTTCTGATGGAGTGTCTGAAATAGCTGACAGTGTGATAGTTATCTAGCATTACCTAATCGTCAACGTTCAGAGCTTGACTGGCCACTAGGTGAACAACACACGCTCTCTATTTGCCTTTCCAAAGGGGAAGAGAAGGCGAATAGGGGAGAGAGACTTATGGATTAGAAAACTAAACCAGCTTTAATGAAAATAATAATAGTAATATGAAATACATACAAAACTAGTATCAAACCCAACCCCTCTTGTGGAGATTACATCACCATCTCAACTGATGCTGTGGAGGAGGCGCTGGGAAAGCCCCAGACTAGACTCAGTGTCAGATGGGAACTGGATTCAGGAGCTAGATTCTGGAACTGGATTCAGGAAGACATAGACTGGGATCAAAGGCAAAATGCACAGAGTCCTCCTCGGATGCTGGCTATTGAAGAAGAGCCTGACACTCGTGATCCCTCAGCTTTATACTGAATGTGACGTACACGAGATGGAATACATGCAGTACCTCATGCATAAGCAAGAGCCTTTTGCACACACCAGTCCTTGGCAGTAACTCTAAAAACTGAACATTATCACTGCCACAAGCAGACACTGTCTGCAAAAATATACTGTTAACTTCAGAAAGTGCACTTACTTAGAAGAGACTAAGCTGAAAAGGAAAATCACTGAACAGAATCATCTCTGTTCTAACTCAAACCAGGACACTAATGATAAATTCATTACTAATCTCCCTTTATCACCCAGAGCTGTCTCTCCAGATCCTTTGGGTTGTAGGTGTGCTTCACATAATTTTGACACATCTGTTCTAATTGTACGTTGGTGGTTGTTGTTGTTGTTGTTTATATTATCAGAAACTGAAGAATTTACTCAGTAAACTATTACCAAGAATAAAGAAAAGAAATAAACTTTCCTTTCAGTTGACAATAAAAAAAAAAAAAAAAAAAGGATTTTATGCCAGAGGCAATGGTTATTTAGGGAATTCTTCCAGGCAGATTTGATGTGGTTAAAATTTATACTTAAGATTGTTGTGTCAGAGCTCTTAATCTTTTGGAACCATATCTAGATTGTTGTTGATATATGAACCCAACAGGTATGTTTAGGCTCCAGAGAAGCTTGGAAGGATGGACATTACCTTTGGGCAAGGAGCCACCAAGCTTTAGTAAGAATCACAGAATCATCATTTAGGTTGGAAGAGACCTCCAGCCTGCTCAAAACAGGTCTGACCAGACCAGGCTGCTCCGGGCCATATCCAGGCAAGTCCTGAACATCTCCAAAGATTTTTTTTGTTTTTCTCATATGTGAGTGGAACGTCCCATGTTTCAACTTGTGTTCTTTGCATTTGTTGCTATCCCTCTGCACCTTTCAGCAGAGTCTAGCTTCACCTTTTTGGTGTCTTTCAGTTAGGTAGTTGTAGACAGCCTTTTCTTCTCCAAAGCTGAGCACGCTCAGTTCTGCCAGCCCCTGACTGTCTTGGTGGCCAGTGGCTAAGCACTAAAAACTGAACCTTTTTACTCTTTGTGTTCCATAACATCTCTTTCATTTAAGCCAAGGGAGTGGTGCCCCTCTGAAAAGTGTTTTTTGGCTGTTTGGTTGAGCGTATTTGTGTCAGTTTCTAAAACATCCTGTGAACCAGTAAATCCAGGTGGAATACTCTGGTAATCATTAACTACCTGGTGGGAAACAGTGATTAGTAGGGAACACTTGTTGCCCTGAGTCTGATGAGGGTTTTTTCCATGAACATTTACATTTAACCATAATTGTGGCTACCAGGAAGAATCACCAAATACACTACTTCCTGGAAGTAAGCGCTGTGTGTGGCCTCATCCTCCCAAACTATTTTATGTTCACTTTTGTCCTCACACAGGTGGAAACGAAAGACACTGGTGCCTAAGCAACATGCCAAGGTCACTCAGCAGTGTTTTGTGTGTGGAACCCAGTAGTTCTCTCCCAGCCAACAAAATAGAAAGAAAGAACAGTGTAAGGTTTGATAAAGGGAGTAAATTTTATATAGCTGGGCTGTGGAACACAGTGCTTAATACTGAGAGCTTAGGAAGTATTTACATGTCTAATGAGAATATCCCCAACTCAGTTGAGTACATACAAAAGTTAGAAATTCCTTTTTTTCTCACACTAATGCCTAAATAGAAAAGTACGTACCCAGTATGAGGTAAACTCTGTGAAGTGGCAATCTGAAGTCCTGGAGTGGAAAGCTCTGATACTTATTTAAAACGTGGTATTGGCATTTTTGGAGACTGGGTATTGAAGAAGGCCATGTGCCATGTGTCAGCAGTTTCTCTGTGAGAAAAGACTTTATCACCCAGGCTGTGGGGGGCTGTGCCTTATAATTCAGTCCTTTCTACCTCTTACAAGGTTAGTAATTTTGAGACATAGTGCGCTAGGAAGAGAGGTGGCTTCTGACTGACCATTTCAGAAGGAAATTCTCGAGCTTTAAATATGATGCTCAACCTGTCTTTGAGCACCAGAGGGTGCTCCTGTATTTGCAAAGAAGTGGCTTTCTCCAGAGATGTGTTCAGAGAGCCTGTTGTGTGTTCTTTGTTTGCATGGGATTCTTCAATAGTGTAACTACCTTAATTATTTTGAAAAATCACCCTTTTTCTGCAGAATATTCTACCCGACTTGGAAAGAGAGCCACCTGTAAGAGAGGTCTGTGCATGGGAAGGGGGGAGATGTGGGTGTGCATGCTTGAGGCTGAGTACATGTTCTTCCACATGAATACATGCACATTTATGTATGATCCTTCACTAAACTTAGTATCCCTTCTATTTTTACCATTTCTATGTGTTCTTTCTCATACTGTAGTATGTAGGAGCAGGACTGTATTATGCTGCATGTTTTCCAGTTGCATAATAGCAGTGCTGTCCTTGCCCTGTCTGATGTTCTCTGTTACGGTACGCTGGCCGATACCTGATAACTGAGCTGTGGTGTCTAAGTCTGAACATCCCCAAATCACTGGGGAGGAGGAGGGGAACTGTGGTCTGGATCCAATCCTTGCAGCTACTGACATTCTGGACTAGCAGTGGTTCCTGGTGCCAGCTGCAGAGGCAGTGGGCTGAGCACCATTAGAAGCCTTTTCTGACTTCTTCCTCAGGTGTCTGGTTCCTGTGCTGCAATGAAGGGTCTACAGAAGCAGGAAATGAGGATGAAGTAACTGAGATTCCTCTGCTATGTTTTCTTCAAAGCCAGGGGGGATTTATAATGTCTGAAGAGTACGGATATTTTAGCTATTAAATCTTGCTATCCTTCCGTGAAAGTGATGCTGATTCCCATTATACAAATGGATAATGTAGGAAATACAACCTCCTTTTAAAAAAAGTGCTGAACATTAAGTGCACTAATGCAGGGGACAGCTGTGAAGGTGGGACTATGCAACTTGACCCAAACTGTGTATGGGATTGGAATCTCTTAGTCACTGTTTGCATCCGGCAGAGGAATAGCATAGTCTGCTCAAAACTGTGATGACAGAAGTCCTATGCTGTGGGAGAGAAATAATTCTTTGAGTTGTAGAAAAAAATCTTCGTAAGATGAACCTGTAAAAACCCATTAGGATTGGCAGAGTTTAAGGACATGATTATACTTACCCACTTTGCTTCCTCCACCCTGCAGAAGTTTGTAATTTTTGACAGCTTTCCTAATGGGAAGTTGCTGAACAGCTTTTATCATGAGAACTTCTGTTCACATGTAGCTTGCCATTAGTCTGACTTCAGAATAAATGATACATGACTACAGCATCTGTACTAGCTGAAATCTGGATTTAGTCCAACTCCCTTAAAAACCAACATTTGACACAATCTGAGAAAAAAAATAGTGTTTTAATGTCAACATTTGATTAAACAGTAGCGCAGACAAAATGCTTAAGTGCCCTCAGTAGTGATTAAGAAGAGTTGTTTGTCTGCTTCATAGGGTTATAAATTGTTGCTTTACTGTTACAAGCTCTGACTGCTCAAGGTAGATGCAGCATGTATGGTCTTCAGAGGATTCCTACAAACTCCTGGGTGCTAATGCTCGTGGTAGCGGCTGACTGAGGGACCCTCTCTCCCTTAGCTCTGATTCCAAGGCAACCAAGTGGTTCTTGTTAAATATGCTTTTCAGAAGATTATTATGAGATGAGAAAATCTGAAGATGCTGTAAGTATTATACTACTTTGAATTGCAGTTGACAGCTTTGATTCAGGATTTGTAGGTGTTTCCTTTCAAACCTCTACTTCCAGCTGCTTGCAACTTTCTGAGATTTTAACCATTCTGCTTGAAATCTTTCCACACAGATTCTACTGGAGGTTTAAAATTTAATGGAAGACACAAATAAGAATGTCGGGGGAAAAATAATGAAAACATTTCAGAATTCTAATTTTAAAAAATAAAATAAAATTCAGTGTTCCTCTGAAGAGCTTTACTTCTGCAAAGATTGGAAATTGAAAACTGAAAGTTTGCCAAAGGAAATTGAAAGCTGAAAGTTTGCCAGAGGAATGGTCTCTATAAACGGAGACTACCTTGGAATTTTGCCACCGAGTTTAAAGTTAGGTCAAGTTTTGAGCCTTTCAGAACTGTTTTTCCTGTGAGTACGATACAGGTTGGATCTTGCAACAGAAGGTGTGCAGGTAGCTGTATGTACGTATAGCCATCGCCTGCCAACAGACCGTACCGTGTAGCTCCGAGACCCAGCATTCAGCAGCTGACCGTGGCACTGTTAGTTCTGCCACTACTGACTGGTACAATGCAAAGCACCTAAACTTTATGCTCAGATGTAATTATGTGAGATGACTTGTGTTACAAATGCTGTTCTGAGTCAGGGAACAGCTCTGCTTTCTCTAAAATCACTGTCAAGAGTTTTCTTGAGTTAGTGGAGGCAGATCGGCACATGCTGAGCGCTACACACTACTCTTAGGGGAATTACCTGTGATCATGTGATTAAAAGTACAGTAATGTAATTTATGAGCTGCAGCTTTATAAACACACATTAAAGGGGGACATAACCCACTATAAAAAAGGTTTAGCTGGTCTTCTAAAGCTAAACCTGTCTTCACAGAGCAGTGTGGCATCCTTCATGTGTTCTCGAGAAAATGTGTTCCGTAACTAGAAAAATAACATGAATCCTTTAACTAAGTACTTAACTATAATACGTAATTGCAGAGGACTAGAGTTCTTGATTTGAGTTCTTGATTCTCTTATATGAGAGACTGGGGGGAAAAAAGAGTAGGTTACACTTATCATGCCTACACACTTCATAGGAAGCTTGCAGAATTTACATAATCTAGTAGTAAAAGAAAATTTCTTTCTTAGTAAATTGCCAGAAGAGCAAGATAATTTTGCTGATGTGAGGTGGGATTGCAGGTTGCTAAATCTAAGAAAATGTGGGGCCTTCAGCTTTCTAGAGCTGTGTTCCTCACAACCCCTGAGCATATGGGGGTGACTTACTGGACTGAGATCCCAGTCAAAGGGGAAGATTCACTTGGTTAGTGTTACTGAGACAGAAGCATCCCCATGTTACTTGGCCACAGCTGGTCCAGGCAGCAGTAGCCATATGAACATACGTAGTCCAAAAGGTGTCTGAGAAGCCTAAGTACCATTAATATTCGGAGTCATAGCTGTGGATATAAAGGATGTATTTGCAGGATGGTAAATATAAATGAAGTTGAGCGTTTGACTCACTTAATAGACTTCTAAAGATGATTAAAAGTTTTAATAATTAAACCACTACTGAATTAGTTTGAAATAGTTGCCTTGAATTTGTGTGAAATTTTCAATAGGCAGGATTTGCCTTCTGCAAGGGGAGGATAAAGAGATACACTTACAAAAATTTGCCAGTGAGCTTCTGAGTATGTCTGTAGTCAAGACATTGTCATGGAAATTGAAGTTGCCAGATGTTTCTCCATTTGAAAAGTGATCTTTTGATTTTACTTTTTGACTAAAGGAAAGTGTGTTGAGAAAGTGGTGGGAGGTCCAACAGCAGCGAGGGGGCTGCAGAGTTGGAGTTCTCGAAATTATAACAGCTCATGTGTCAGAAACATGAATAGAGGAGGAGGAGGAGGAAAATGAGTTTGAAGAGACAGAGCAAATTGAGTGCTCTATCTACACAGTGTTGTGGAGTTAAGTTTTGCCTGGAAAATATCCTGTATTACGGGAACTCTGAAGGTAGAAGATGAGTTGAATAACACAACTTAATAAGCGTGCACTGCTGAGGATTCATTTCAGGATTCAAGGTGCATAACAGCGCTGAAAATGAGAGCACTTTCTGCCTCTCTCAGAATGTTATTTGTTAAATACCACCAGTATGTCTGAAGTCTCCTTTTTGTCTTGCAAAATTGTTGGTATGGTTTCATGGCTTAGCTACTTCTGGACCTTTTTCCCTTTCCCTTTTCTTTCACATATGGAGATTTTTCTTTTCAGGAATTACTGATGATGGAAAATTACTTGTGTAATGTATATAGAATATTTCCTGTGGCTTCTTTCAGTCTGTTTGCCTCAGAAAACCAAAGTTTGATTGATCCCAGTCTGTTGGTTTGTATCTGACCACTAAGTTTTTTCCCCCCCCTGGGAAGTTTGAAATTTACTCGCAGATTTCGGTCAGATTTGGCAGAGGGGCATTGATGTTCCTCCAGTTTTCACAAGGACGGGGAAGGGGAAGAAACCCTGAAAGGCATTTTTAAAGAAACACTTCAGTGTGAGCTCAACCCTCGTTGGGTATCAGAGAAACCAGGTGGATCTGAGCTTTTATGAATTGCCTGAGCTGAGGAGAGGCTGTGGTCAAAACAGTCAGGGAGGAGATACATGAATGTAGAGAACCAGGCCTCATTATTTCTCATGCTTGCAGAAGTACATGTTGTTCAGTAATGACAAGTAGTTCCAAAGAAAGGCAGAGAATAGTGGTTTTGAAGTTTATTTGCTTAAGATTGTTGCCTGCTGTAGTTAAACATGCTGTCCTTCTTGCTCAATCAGACTGAAGGGCATGCAGTGCCCGCACACTACAAAGATAGACATGTTTGATGAGAAATCCAGTGCTTTGCACTGTGATGAAGTGACACCTTCCATTTTGCTAAACATTCCTTTGCTCTCTGAGACTCGTCTCAGTACAGCAGTCCAGGCGTAGACTGTATAAGATGAAGGTAAGCAGTCTGTTTTGTATAAGCTAGAATTGCTTTACGGCTTTTATTAGAAAAGCATCCTTTTTATTTACTAGTGCCCAGAGTGGCAGGCCCTCCCAGAATAAAGATTTTGTTACAGCTAGAGAAAAGGGCGCGTAAAAGGTTTAATTGTCTTGTCTGAGATTGCACAGAAGTCTGTGAAGAGCTCAACGTGTCCCATTTGATGTCTTGACTTTTTATGTGACATTTTTTAGAGACGCCAATTGTTTAAACTCTTTCCGATTTCCCTTTTTCAGCTTCATAGATTTATCCGCAGGGGACTGTCACATTTAAGATGTCTTTACAAAAAAGAAGAGCACTACTAACCCCCTAGTTGAGACCATCTTTAAATCTAATTGAAGTTGCATATTTTTTTGTCCAGTGTTCTGAATTCACAAGCATTGGGTGCTGCTTGGAAAGCTTGGGCATGCTGCCGGGCTGGCAGTTCCCTAGGCAGATGCACCTGCAAGCATTCAGCTGGAAATAAAGCTAAGCTAGCCGGAGGGTAGAATGGGAGAGCAGGAAAGCTAATAAGTAAACCATTTAAAGCAATCAAAGTATTTCTGGGAGTCTTGAGGAAGCAGGTTATACTGTAACATTGCTTTTATCTGTGGCCTGCTGGGGGAGTGTGAGACTGAGGAGCTGCCTTTGAGGAGGGTGGAGATACATCTGGCTGGAATTTGTGACTCTTGCTTCTCAGACTAGGAGTTTATCAGTGACTTTCTTTTCTTTTGTGCTCAAATCCTCTTCAGGACTAGGAAGTAAAGTTAAATCTGAAGTGGTGATTGACCTGGGAGATGAGTGATTGGTTAGTTATGAGCTCTGAGGAACTGTTTCAGATAATTCATAACAGGACTTTGATCAGCCTCTATCAGGAGGTATCCTACAACAATAACTTCTGGACTCAGTTCTGAGAATAATGTTCTTGATGAAGGCAGTTGGTCAGGTCCCCCTTTCAGCCCACTGTCTGAGGAGCTTGTGGCCAGCATCTCTCTAAGGAAGGCACCAACACAAAAGACATTAAGGTCCCTTCCAACCCTGACAATTCTATGATTCTATATCTTTCTAAAAGAAACATGATAGAGCAGGCAAACGTGGTGTCAAGCTTGAGAATGTAAACCAGAAAACTGGTTGGAAAGATTGTTCCCTACAGCAGCTGTACCTCAGGCACTTTGGCAGATGCAAATGCTGCATAAGTACTGCAGAACTGTACAAATATACTAGTAGGAGTTTTAACTCAACCTAGGAGGGAAAGATTCCTACTTTGGCTCTGAGATATCTAAATTCCAAACCAAAACGTGGAGATGATGCTTTCCTGTTTTGATCTAATATTGCTAGTGTACCAGGTTTGTCTTGGAAGAAGTTGCCTTTGAAAGAGATCTTGCTTTTCTGACTGGTTGGGTATTTCAGTTTGCTAATGCAAAATCTGAAAGTTTTGCTCTGACAATCCTCAGCACTTTTTTTTTTTTCTGCACTGAAGGTAGTAACACTTGAGTCTCAAATTATGCAGGGGGCCCAAAACTGGGAGAAGTATTGTAAAAAAAACCCATTAACTTCCAACTTAAAGAAGCAGTCAAAGAAGCTCTCTTTGCATCACATGCTAAAGCAGATGGTATGCCACCAACTATTGCAGACATCTGAAACTTTGTAAACCTCCAGAAAAATCATGGCAGACAGCTGACACTCCGGACAGAAAAATATGCAGCTGAGAAGGTGACAGCCCTGCAGTATGTTACTGGTAGTGTCTTTAACCTGTAGATTTTGTGGAGAAACAAAGTAAAAAAATTGGGAGGGAATCGCCTGAAGCCCTGCTAACATTCCCAGTGAAATCAGAGGTAGCATTCTCACTGACTTCACCAAGCACCATTAGTGACTGAACAGCAGAAAAGAGAGATGATTTGCTGTCCTTGGGTATGTATGCAGGGGAAATCTGTTGAAGAGATTTCTTTAATTGTATTACATCCATTGTAATGGCTGTATTGGAGAATATCCTTCATGGTTTGAGCATGGTGTATAACCTAGTAAGATGGTGTAATAGTTCCTTCTGTAATTCCTGCTGTTTGTTTCTCTTCTGCAGTTGATGACAGTGCCATTCTGGATTGTCAGTTCAGCGAATTTTATTACACACCTCCACCAGGGTTTGAAAAGATCCTCTTTGAGCAGCAAATCTTCTGAATGTCTTCGTACTGAAAATTTGCACCCCACACTGTTAAAAAGGCTTTGTCATCTTAAATAAAGCTTCACTTTACTTTTAGGAAACATATCTGTATTTTTAGTAAGTACTTGTGACTGTTGTCTGCAGAATTAATATATTCACTGCAACACCAGGTAACCGTGTTGCAAATAGGAGATTTCTGGCACTGTTTTGTGGTTGAGAGTGTTTTGGGGCAAGTTTTTTTCTCTGATTTGTACTTGATGCATAAGGACACTAAGGGATATTATTGTCATGAGTATTAAAATCAGTATTTTGAATAAACTGGAGCTCTGTAAAACAAGTAGTTCTTACGCATATGACAGCTATGGAGGTGGATAGTTCTTAGGATATTTTTCCCAACTTTTTTTCACACAGAAGTTCTGTTCTGTGTTTAAAGGAAGTGCTGTGTTTCTAGACTGTGATTTAGAGTGGTGGTGTCCCAGTTGTGCACAATGACTAATAACCTGATGGCATAACTGGCAACTTAGATACCCTTTTTTTTTTTTTTTTTTGCAAGGTGTAATTTAATCCATTCCTTCAATCTTAGACCGGCAAATTTAACTTGCCTATTTCTCCTGGCTTTTCATTTGCTTTTATTGTGACAAATAATAAGACGTTTGCTAGTAATACCTTTTCTGAACCTTAAAAAGTAAACCCAAACACTACATGTGTTTTTTGAGGACCACCTGGCTGTGTTAGTCTGGTAGGAGGGTAAGTACAGATCACTCCACTTGGGTAAGCAAAGAGGCAGGTGAAAGGTACGAGATGTTACGGTGAAGCCTTACATCTAAACTGTACATTTGATTATTCTTTTATGGAATAATGTATTTAATTTCTTCGTGAATCATTTATAAATGATTAATGGCTAAGACATTGTTCTAAAATGTGACGCCCTTGAATATGAATTGTGAGATGCTTTTTCCCCCCCTCTTGTCATATTTAATATACTTCCTAGAAGAATATTTATTTTAAAGAAAATCTTCATATTGGATGTTTGGGTTTTGATTTTGTTTCTTCCTGGGTTTAATGCATTTGCATAAATGAATGGTTTTATTTAAATATTTTTAGAAATGATCTCGTACTGAAATTTTCAAAGCCTTTCACCTTATGATTTTCTGCATCTGTCTTTTCATTTTAAGTGGCTCGTGTTTTCCTTCCTTTTAGCCTTGCTATCACATTACAGTGTTGGGTAGAACTTTTCAACCTAGAAGGAAGGATGCCCTTGTCAGAATTATGGTATGAGAGATTAGAGTGCAGTTTTATCGTCTTCCCTTGAAATCTGCCCTGCTTTGTTGTGGTCAGAGACACAATCCAAATGAAACATTCATATGTTTCACTTCAGTTTCCCCAGTAGATGTGGCAGCAGCTGTCCCTGCTAGGGCAGAGGCTTCACTGGTGGGCTGACCCTGGCTGAACACCAGGCACCCACCAAAGCTGCCCTATCAGTCCCCTCCTCAGCTGGACAGGGGAGAGAAAATATAACAGAAGGCTTGTAGGTCGAGGTAAGGACAGGAGGAGATCACTCACCAATTACTGTCACAGGCAAAACAGACTCGACTTGGGGAAATTAATTTAATTTATTACCAATCAAATCAGAGTAGGATAATGAGAAATAAAACCAAATCTTAAAACACCCTCCCCCTCCTCTGCCTGCTTCCTGGGTTTAACTTCACTCCAAATTTCTCTACCTCCTTCCAGCCCCAGTGGTATAGGGGGATGGGGAGAGAATGGTGGTTGTGGTCTTTTCATCACACGTCTCTGCTGCTCCTTCCTCCTCAGGGGGAGGACTCCTCACATCCTTCCCCTGCTCCAGCATGGGGTCCCTCCCATGGCAGAGAGTCCTCCACAAACTTCACCAGCCTGAGTCCTTCCACGGGCTTCAGTTCTTCATGAATTGCTCCACTGTGGGTCACTTCCACAGGATGTAGTCCTTCAGGATCAGACTGCTCCATAACAGATCTAGTGTGGGTGTCTGTGGAGTTGTTTCTTTCGTATATTCTCACTCCTCTCTCCAGCTGCAAGCTGTGCAGCCTTCCTCTCCCTCCTCCCCTTTCTCAAATATGTTATCACAGAGGTGTTAGCACTGTCACTGATGGGCTTGGCCTTGGCCAGCAGTGGATCAATCTTGGAGCCAGCTGGCATTGGCTCTGTTGGACATAGGGGAAGCTTCTAGCACCTTCATGCAGAAGTCACCCCTGCAAACCCAATACAGCTTCCACACAGACTGATCTTCAGATGGTGGATGCAGCCCTCCAAGTTCCAGGTTGTAGGGAGTACTTGGAACCTCTTTCTGAGGTCAGGAGAGATGGCCCTTTGTCCCTCAGGAGGTATGCTATCAAAAGCTGTGCTGCCAAATGGAGGAGTTACATGAGGAAGTGTGCAGGCTGGACTACATCAGAGAAGATAAAAGGGAGATAGACAGGATCTTCTCTGAGATTGAAGAGATCTGAGTCCTTGAGGGGACACACACACACACCCCTTTTGGTGAGTGAATATATATACATCCTTGAGTATATATACCCTCACCCCTTTTTGAGTGAGTGACCCCCTTTCTGGGCACTCTTGAGTGGGAGTTTTTCCCTTTAATGAGTGAGTGTGAGCAAATTTGGGGGCATTCTCCTAAAAAGAATACTGGTGAAGCTTGGAATTTGTTGTGTAGTGTATTCCCACCTGACATCCAACCTTGTAACTTGCTTCATTCTGTCAGAGCGCTGGGTAAGTTTTGGTTGTAATACATCCATATTTTGGGTATCTACTGCTATCTGTTTTGTGGGTGCCTCCACAACAACTGTCTTCTATAAGATCCTTATAGACAAACTGTTGATCGATGGGGCAAGATGAGCAGACAGCGAGGGAGACTGAAAATGGACTGAATGGCCAGGCCCAGAGGGTGGTGATCAGTGGCGTGAAGCTTAGTTGGAGGCCAGTAACTAGTATATCCCAAGTGTCAATACTGGGTCCAGTCCTGTTGTAACATCTTCATTAACAATCTGTATGATGGGACAGAGTGTACTTTCAGCAAGTTTGCAGATGACACAAAACTGAGAGGGTCACCAGTGCTGTCACCCAGAGGGACCACAAGAGACTGGAGAAATGGGCCAACAGGAACCTCATGAAATTCAGCAAGAAGTGTGAAGTCCTGCAGCTGGGGAGAAACAACCCCAGGAATGAGTACCTTCTGAAGGCTGTCCAGGTGGAAAGCAGCTTGACAAAAAAGGACCTAGGGGTACTGGTAGACAACGTGAACCTGCAACGTGCCCTTGTAGCAAAGGAAGTGAATGGCATCCTGGGCTGCATTAGACAAAATATTGACAGCAGGTCAAGAAAGGTGATCCTTCGCCTCTGCTGCTCAGCACTGGTGAGGCCACACATGGAGCACTGTGTCCAGTCCTTGGTTCCTTGGCACAAGAGAGACATGAACGTACTGGAGAGAGTCTGAAGATGAGCTACAAGATAAAGGGACTGGAGCATCTCTCCTGTGAGGAACAGCTGGGAGAGCTTGGACTGTTTATCACGGAGAGTGCTCAGGGGGATTTGATCAATGTATACAGATACCTGAAGAGGGGGTGAAAAGCATACAGAGCCAGGCTTTTGTCAATGGTGCACAGTGTCAGGACAAGAGGCAGTGAGTGGGCACAAACTGAAACACGAGAGGTTCTTGCTGAACATCAGGGAACACTTTTTACCGCGAGGGTGACTGAGCACTGACAAAACTTACATCAGACTGGTTGTGGAGTCTCCATCCTTGGTGATATTCAAAAGCCATCTGGACATGGCCCTGGACAACTGGCTCTACGTGTGCCTACTTGAGCAGGGCGGTGGTTGGACCAGATGACCTTGAGCAGTCCCTTCCAACCACAACCTCTGTGATTCTTCCTTGAGGTAATGTTGCTATACTAGTTGACACATACGATGTTTCTGTAATCAAGTCTGTTAGCTCTTCAAACTTCAAATGATTATATATACATATATATATATATATCTCAAAGGAAAGGGAAGGCGTGTGTCCTTTTTCCTTTTGATATCTTTCAGCAATGCCTTCAACAGTGGTTCTTTGCCATGAAAGACTACTGAAAGTGCTTCTCGTGGAATTCTATTTCTCATGTTCATGAGGAAAGAAGGAAGTATTTAAAGAAATTCTTATCACTTTATCTAACTGCATCCAGCAAACAACTTCTTTTTAAGTCTGCGGTGTTTAAGAACATTTAACAGTAAGAGCTGCTACCTTGGGCTTAATGTGGACTTGCTTTAAAATACAAAGAAGGCTGTCTTCTTCAAAGCTAGTGTTTGAAATGGAAAACATTTTGGTAAGTATGAAATATTAAAAATAGCTGCTAAATTCACCAAAAATGTGAAAAGAGCCTGCTTTTACAGCTCGAAGTTGCTCATTTCTCATTTAAACAGAGTAAGATGCATTTGTAATATCATGCAATGTAACTACATCCCTTGTGAAAAAATGAGAAAACTTCTTATTCTGTAACTGGTGACACAGGGAAACTACAAAATAAGGTGCATGCGTGTGAATAAAATATTATTAACATCTCTTTATCAAAACAGAGAGCACAGTTTTCACCTGAAAATAAGTTTTGTGGTGATAGTCCGTAAGGGAAGCAAGGGTTCAGTTAACTCCATTGCACAAGGAAGAAGATGGGCCACAGAAATAGAATGTGAATTAAGCTGTGTCTCAGCATGTCATTTCAGCACCTGGCAGGTAAGCCAGGTGTTTCCCCAGATGTGTTCCCAGTCCCAACTTTGCCCAGAGAAATGACATGCAGTATCTGTTTCTAAAAGTTGCTCTAGAAAGTAATTTTCAGTCAAGATTTAGCAATATATTTGCTAGTAGCAAATGCATTTTAGTAAGAATGAATCATGCTTCCCAATAAAATGATTGAGGTATTTCCACTAATTGTACCCAAATGTTTTCTTAATCTTTGAATGTTACAATTTGGACACCCTATCTCTTTGAGTGCAAAACTCAGTATTGACTAATCCTCTGTGTTTTCTGAGCCCTTTTGAGATGATACTGGGGCAGTGAATTAGGAAGTCTGAACCAGACTTTGTGTGTTCACAAATCAACAGAACTGACAGGGCACATAATACAGGTTGTGTATAGATGAGTGGAGTTGTTATTTTTATAATACTGGAACTGTTTATGGTGCTGCAGGGATAGATGAAGTCAGGTAGTACTATTCCAAGGAGCTTAAAATCCAAATTAGATGCTACAAAGCTAGAAATACTTGTCCAAAATTGCCTGAAAAGGTAAAACAATCACTCCAGGATACACTAACGCAGATGCTCTGCAAAGAGAAACTTCGTGATGTGCATTGAGTGCCTTAAATTGCAGTGAGAGCAGCTCTACTCCCAGACCTGTATAGAGTGTGCAGAGATGGCAGGACACGCTCTCCAGGTGCAAATGTTCCTGAGAAGCCAGACTTTCATCAGTATTCATGCTGGTTTTCCTTTCTGCAGGCTTGCATGGGAACGGGTTGCTCTGCATACAGCAGTGTGCAAAAACACTGAAAGAAACGATGTCCTAGTAATTGCTGTGAATTTCTAAACTCTATCTGAAAGAGTTCTTAAATTATTTTTTGTAGTACTTGCTCATCTTCGTTATCAGTTTGTGTTGATGTTGCTTTGCATACCGACAACCTATCAAGCTCCTGGCTGAGATAAGGTTTCACAAAGGTCCAAAAGCAAATCAGCAAAACATTCTTAGGTGTCTTTCTGAATTTAGGCTTTAAGGCCCAAGGAACCAGCCCCCTCGAGACACCTAATATGTTAAGAGCCAAAGTTGCTTTTGGAAATGGGGTTAACTATTACCTCTTGCTGTAGTCAGGTTGCATAAGTATGTCCAAAACTATGCCGCTAAGGTTTTTGCAGGAAGCCTGTGACAGAAGATTTGGAACAAATCTAAGTGCCTCTTCACTGTTCCTTCCCTTGCGTAGGTTCCCCAATAAAATACTTCTCAGGTTATTGACATCTTGCATATGGGTTTCTAGGCAAAAGCTCAAGGGGTTAGAGAGAGCTCTCAGATGTACAGTGGCATACCTTTGCTTTTCTTTAGTGCTCTCTGTTGGAGTAAATCTTGGTGGCTTGAATATTGAATTTTTGCATGTTGTATATTTGCAAGAATTGGTAGGACCAATTACTTCCTGAACTGGCTTGTAGTGGAGTCTTCCCCCCCCCCGCCTTTTTTTTTAGGGTCCCCTAATCCAGACATTTTAGCTTTTCCTAGCCCCTTTTTAGGCCTGTGTTGGAGCTAAGGAAGTCCACCTGATCTGGCTGCCAAGATGAGTCAGCAGAAGAGCTCTTTATGTCCCCACCTGCTGTGAATGTCTGACACTTCCAGAGAAGATGAATAGTTGCTTAGACACTGGAATTTCCTTTGCTGCAGTCAAGAGAGGTGGGCTGGGGATTAAATGAGTTTGAAAGAAGATTCTCGTGGGCAGTCATCTGCCAAAATGTCAGAAGTTCAGTGTGAAGAGAAGTGCATGAATAAAACTAAGGTCACTTTTCCCTAATTCCACAACACATCAAGAAAAAAACCCAAATACATCTTTGTATATATGTATCTAGGTTGCATTGTGCCTGCAATCTAATTCAAGATAATACAGGGAGAGCAAAAATGGAAGCCAAGTCACATCCATGGAAAACTCTGGCACGTTTAGCAGAGAAGACAGTTCCTAGCTTCAAGAAACATGAAGACTTGAGTCATATTTCTTGGATGCACTTATACTGGCAAGCAGTACATGTCAAAATCCCCATTGTTGAGAAATCTAAATTCCCTTTTGCCTTAAAATATCTGTAGTCAGTATAAGATGCCTTATGACCTTTCAATAAGTGAAAAAGTATTATACCGAATAATAATTGCAGTAGTTTGGTGAGGATTTTGCATGGAAAAACTGTAGCTCTTGGCCAAAGTAAACTCTGGCAGAATTGAAATAAGCTGGTGGAAATGGCTTGTTTCATGCAAGTTGGTGGCATGCTCCAGGCAAAGTCATCTTTTCCTGTACACAGGATAGAAATAATGCTTCCTGTTCCACAGGGACGTCAGGAGAACACATTTAGGGAATGCGAGGCAGCCAGGGCCATGTTCAGACTGTTTGTACCCTAATGCCTGTCACAACTCCATCTCTGCATTGTTTGAGGAATCAAGTCTGAGCAGTCTGAATCACTCATGACTAATTTGCATGTAGTAGTTATAGCTCCTAAATTAAGCTTCTTGAGTAGGGGGTGTGAACACACCTTCAGACTTTACAGTAAAGGGAGGGCCATATAATTATCTCAAGAGCCAGAGATTTCTTCAGGAGAAGATTGAGTCGCTTATAGCCTGTTTCCTCCCTTTTTATCTAATTCATCAGCTTTTCTTCATCTGCACTAAAGGCCCATTCCCACTAGTATTAAAACAAGTGATTTATTTGCCCCAGGATGACAATTCCCAAATTCTGGGTAACTCTTTACTTAAAAAATGATGGCAAACATAATCCTGTCTACTAAACCCGCCGCAGGAGATGAATGTCACACAGCAAAAGAACTCTGCTGATGCTGCTTGAATGATTTCCTCAAACAGAGTGAGCTGTAGTGACAGATGGCCTTTTTTCCTTTTCTCCACTTATTGCTGGAGCTTTTCCTTGCAGAGCCATGCTGCTTGGGATTAGGAAGCTGCCTGGAGGCTTCTCAGCAGCATTGACACATTGAAAGTTGGGGCTCCAGGGAAAGGAGACAGAGCTGGACCAAATACTGAGGGCAGAAACAAAATCCCCTGCAATTGCTGCATTTGCTGCTGCTGTTGTCCCAGGAGGGTGGGAAGGGAAGGATCGGTGGCTGTAACCTGTGGAAAAGCACACCCCTCCCACTCCAGTGGGGCTCTCTTAGAGCTCTACCTGGAATGTTTTGTCCCAGTTGACAGAAAGTCTGAATCGGGTGAACTAAGCCAGCTCTGTTGGTGAGGAGTGGGAAGGAGTGATATCCCCATCTAACACAGCCCTGCAAGAGGGAAGGAGCTCCTGGGCTAGCGAGTGTTAAACTGTCAAAAACGTCACTTGTAGCTGCATCACTGCTCACTGCATTCAGGAGGGTGTTATTCTGCTGAAAAAAAAAAAAAAAAATCAATCCAGTTTTACTGAAATAGCTCTGTCCTAGCTAGACATGCCTTGCAGTAGAGCACGCTGCTATTCCAGTACTTATAAAGCTGTCCTGTTGTGCAGATAGCCTTAACATCTTTGCTATCTGTTCTCCTCTGTAGAATGGCAATCATAACATTTCTCTTCCCTTACCCTTTGTCTTCATCCTAAGAGCCAGGGATGTCAGGTCCATCCTGGGGAAATGGCCAGATCCCCCAGGTTCAGCTGTCAATTCGGCTCTGCATCCGTCGCTCCACAATGAGCCTCCCACTGAGGACGGTTGTGGGGGAAGGTAGGCTGTGACCTTGTGCAGCAATGAACTGCTTAGCTGCGCTTTATTGTTTAGTACCTTATTGTTGCTTTCAGGATTGCTCTGTAAGAAAGTAAGTTCCCTTTTAGGGCCATCTCTGTTTCTGCCCTTTGTTTCTCTTCCTTCCTTATTTTCCTGTCTCTGAATGTAGCGACGTTCGTGATTTATACCCATGCAAACCCTGTTGCACTGACGTAGAAGGATCTGCAGCTGCTGGTTTTAGCCTGAACGGTGAATTACTCAGTGGCTTGGACTTCTCCTAGAGCCTGGAGTCATTTTGCACTAGAGTTAAGTTATGCTGCCCAGTTCCTCTCTTGATCTGCATGATCTTGTCTTCATGAGTTGTGCTGGCCTGCAGCCAGGCTCCACTTCTTTGCATCCATGTACTCCAGAAAATATATCCAACACATTCTCCTAGTTATCTCGATGCCATACCTAGTTGAGGTGCTTTCACCTGGTCCTGCTTTCCTTATCCTCTGAGGAGAGAAATACACAAGGCCTTATTTCTCAGCAAATCTGCTTTGACCTTATACAAAGAGGCCACCAGTGCTATGATTGAGTAGAACTACAAGCAAGAGCTTTGTGTTTTGTTTTGGTTTGGTTTGTTCTCCCTAGAGAAGAACAATCAGGAGGAGTCAAAGCTGTTCTGTAACAAAGGTGAAAACAAAACCCTGATCCAGCTGGCCTCCCAGTCAGTTAGCCTCTTGCCCATTGTGGGCTTCCTTTCCCCGTGCCATACACATGTTCCCAGTCACATCAGGTTAAAAGGAGGGCAGGTTGCTCTAGAAACATGGTTACACAAATCCGGGCATGCCATGGCTGCGTTACGAAGCACATGGTATATTCTGATCCCATGAAGAGTGCATTTAGACAACAGCATAAACCAGTAATCAATAAAAATTCTACACACAGTTTCTGTTCAGTATGTCTCATTGAGGTCTTTTGTTGTTGTTTTAATTGAAGGAACTTTAGTCAGGCTTTTTATTTTCAATTTGTATGAATTTGAAAAAGGTGCCTTTTATCAGCAACCTTTATCAGTGCTCTCTCCCAGTCTGTTACCAAAACCTATATTGCAGCAACGTACAAAGTCCTGAAAAGAGTGCCCTGCACAACACCATTTTCAGGCATTAAAAATTGACTTGAAAATTGCCCAAAATGCACTGCAAACCAGCATTAATTGCATAATGAACCTGGATGGTACCATGAGGCAATGGTTGGCTGATGCCAGATAGAGTCATCAGCAAGACAGCCTTTTCCCTTTCCAACCTGGGGAACTTGGGAAAGGCACATAGAGGGTCAGGGGATGTTGCTCCTCTGACTAAGGGTAACATGGATTCGTTGAGTCACCCTTAGCCTGCAGTGTTAAATTGCCTGCAAAAGTTAAAACACACTCATTGGCTCATTTACACTGATGGCAGCATGTGAATAATAACAAAACCCTTATACCAGGCTGTCGGTGGGGACAGCATCTGGCAAATACTTGTCCACTCATTATACCTTTTGCCCAAAACATTGGTGGTTCTCATTTAGGACATGATGCCTGAAGGTGACTCGGGACATACAGAATGCTCCAAGTCTCCTTTTAACTACTAGTAGCTGCCATGTGTTCTTTCAAATGCTGTGAAGAAGATAAGGGTTTTTTTAAATAAAATGTCCATATTGGACAAAGCTGAAAGTCTGAGCAGCCTAGCATGCAGCCTCCAACACTCTGTCCAACGGGAGCCATAAACACAGTGGTCAAAAGTAGATTTGTAGGGAAGACCACAGCAGATGGCAGGGATGTGATGATGCTTCCCAGAACACCCTGTAATTATCCCTTGCTTGTGTAGTGCAAACCACAAAACAAATCTCAGCACAAGACCGGAGATGTGAAGTGACCCCCCCACCCAGAGAAGGAGCCTGGTTGTTAATGGATTGTCCTGGAGGCAGGTGGCTTGAAACTTTGCAAGCTGTGGAAGAGCCTGTTTACCCATGTCCTGATCAAAAGCTGTGAGTGCAGAGCCAAAGTATAAATAAATAGATAGTGAAGGCAACGTAGGAATGGCATTTCCACAGCATTTCCACCCCAAAGCAGTAGCGGTCAGCTGTGACCCATGCAGCTTTCCAGAAAGTATTACTCAGCCAGTGGCTTGTTCCCAAGGGAGTCTTTGGGAAAAGGTATTAAATAGTAGCAGATGGAATAACTGTTTCAATCCCCATTCCTGGAAAACAGGCAAGGGCATGTAGCACTTGTGTGCAGTAATTTCAGGGTCTTTGGAAAGACTCTAGAAATATTCACATCGTTCACCTAAAGGTCCACATAGACACCGAAAAGTTGTCCATGCTCATCCTCTTCCTTGTGCTTGCACAAGGCTTCCACATCTCACAGACCAGAGAACAGATCCAGCTGCATAACACTGGGAAAAAGGTCTGATCAGCAGTTATGTTGGCTCTGAGGGGAACGAGGAAAGAAAAAAAAGTCTTTTTTTTTTTTTTCCTAGACAGAAACCTAAAGTCCAGTCTGTGCAGCGTTTTTCTGTTGTTCAAGGAAAAGGCTACAGGGTTTGGGACAGGGGTGGAGTTTTCCTCCGAAACTCTTGCAAAGGTTGTATGCCTTGCAGGGTGGTACGCCCAGGTACTTTGGCATTATATAATTTCCCCCTTTTTTCATGGACATAAATTACAGTACTAATACTTATTGGCTAGAATACCCGCTCCCATGCTTGGTGAGGAGAGAAAGAGGAGTGGGGATTATGCAGTACTAAGAATGAAAGCGAATCAACTTTTGTGTTTGGACGGGGCCTGAGTGTCTGTCAGGAGCAGCAGTACAATCTGGGAACTGCTTTGCAGAGCCTCATGTTTCAGACTAATTCTAGGCTGTCAATCCATGGCAAAGATAGCTTTTGTTATTTATAGTAACTTCTTTTCTAATGCATTTTGAAGGACCAAGGTCCTGCAATTGAAGGCTTTTTGCTTTTCAATCTATGGAGAAAGTAAAATGTTCCTAGTTCCACTTCTGGGAAACATAGCTCTGTGGCCACTTCTCTCATCTCAAAAAGGAGCAGGGGTAAGCCGCTTGCCTTTGCAGATTTATGGTAGGACAAATCCTGCATCCATATGTCTTGTAAGACACATAAAACCATCTCTCCTTCCCTGACAAGTAACCGTTTTTTTCAATGACTAAGTGAAAACAAACCAAAAATGATGCAAAACAAGAGCGACTTAAATGTAGGTGCAATTGCATCCTTGTAAAGTCATTCATGGGGATCTTACTAACATTTACAAATATCTGAAGGGTGGGTGTCAAGTAGAAGGGACCAGTCTGTTTTCAGTGGTGCCCTGTGATAGGGCAAGAGGTAATGGTAGCAAGGTGAAACACAGGCAGTTCCACCTCAACATGAAGAAAAACTTCTTCCCTGTGAGAGTGACAGAGACTGGAACAGGCTGCCCAGAGAGGCTGTGGAGTCTCCTTCTCTAGAGACTTTCAAGACTCGCCTGGATCTGTTCCTGTGCGGCCTGCCCTGGATGTTCCTGAGCTGGTAGGGGCGTTGGACTCGATGATCTCCAGACGTTCCTTCCCACCCCTACCATTCTATGATTCTATGATTAGTTGTAGCTGAAAGCTTGTTAAAACTTGGAACCAAAACTGATGAGAATTTTTTTCAGTACAGTCTGAACACGGGCTGAGCAGGTCAGGGAGGATCCAGCTCTGTGGAGCTCCTTCAGCCCTGTAGCCAGGAAGGAGCTGATCTTGGTAGCATGTTTCTGGACCCAACACGGGGAATGGTCCTTCTCCCCTCCTCAGGCACCTCCTGTACAATGCTGCTGAGCCTTTCTCCTGCAGTGCTAGCAGAGGCCCAACTGGGAGTTAGCTGGAAGTATGAGCACTCCTGCCACCTTCACAAAGGGATGGTGAGTGATATCAGCAAGCAGGGACTTCCTCCTTCTTCAGCATTTTGCTACTCTATGCGGCTGCAGTGGCCAAATTGTGTAAGGCTCCAGCTCAAGCCATTTCCAGAGCACTGCTCCTCCCACACACACCTCCGTCCACTGCATCTCCTTGCGGGACCATAACAACACGCACTACCATGCGTAAAGGCATTATTCTAAATAATATTTAATAGTCATAAATGGTATTGCTTAGAGACCCGTGATGCCATTTGAATACGTCGCTGTTGAAATCTGATTTCTGATGATGTTAATGATCATAATGAGGAAGAAAAATATTTATTTTTTTTTTTAATTGTGGATAACAAATATCAATCCTGTCTGCTTTCAGGTAGGTCAGAAAACCTGGGAAAATAGCTACTAGCAACACTACTTTCATTTGCAAGCAGCATTCCTGATCTTTTTCAGTGTATTCTAATGAATTTTTCTAATCATGGTAACCCCTTCATAAATATCCTACAGTGTTCTAGAAACATTCTAATCAGCAAGCTTTGGTGGAAGGTGAAATTAAGTGATAAGTTTGAGCATCAAGTGTTTTGAAACAGGGTGACCTTCACAGCCACTTTTTGAAATGAGCCCCATAAAAACCTTTTTAACAACCTCTGCAAATGAAATGAGCTAATGTAGCTGTCCACAGGAGAGGACAGACTCGCAGTCAGATGGGAACAAAGGCCACATGAGAGGAAATACAACTTAGCAGGTGCTAATTTGCACCTATAAACTACTATGCCCAAAAGCAGCTGGGATTGAATTCCCTGTTCCTTTTTGGCTGTTAAAGACATGACAAAAAATTTGCAGCAATTATGGCTTAATAACTCTTGGAGAAAGGCTCTCTGGGAGGGTGGGAACTGAACAGGAGCAGGGAGAGAAGACCCAGGACTTAAATCTAGCAGCAGCACCAAGAAGTCTGGCTACAGATGCCCAGAAAGGTGTTGCTGCCTCTGCTTCTGCTCTCACCAATACTATGGTAGTGCAGCTGCATGGCAGAGCACAGTTCTGCTTCAGAACGAAATGGCATGTCATCAGTGAGGCATCTTACTAAAACCTTGGTTGATTATTATTATTAGCATTATTATTATTATCATTGTTGTCATTCTATGATAAACTTACTTGAAGCATGCCAATCTCTCCGGTGTGCATGCCTAGTGAATGCACTCAATGTTCATCTTAAACAACATTCTTGGGTGTGTTTTGAATCTTAGAACATTTTTTTTGCCTGGAAAGGAGTGGGACACTTGTGAGGGTTGAGATGCATCCTGCCTCAATCCTTCGTAAAGTTCAGAGGAGTTGCCGTGCTGGAGTTCTTACCTCAGACATGTAGGTTGGCTCACCAGCTTCTCTTCCCTCCTGAAATCTGGGCAGTAACCAGTCCTTTCCATTTTTTCTTGTGAAATTCCCTGTAACAGCTCCAGAGCTCGGATGCAAACACCTCTGTTTGAAAAGCAAAACGACAGCAGCAGCAGATGCCTTTATAGACAGCGAAAGGCTTGAAGAAAGGCCGAGTAAATAAACAGCAAAAATTAACTGTATAATATTGCTGCACAGAGAGGAGCTTTCTCTTCAAAATGAAGCAATTAACATGTACGGACTCATTCTACCAGGCTGGGAGGAAGCGGGAGGCACGTTATTTAAACGAATTGCCATGTAGCCTGTGATTATCATTAGGATTCATTCAAACCCAGGCATTCAGTAAAGCTTCTGCTCTGCGGCTGGCTCCGGGCTGCCTCTCTATCAGTACCTATTGTTTCATAATCTCGCCATACTCGACGCTTTTTTTATCCCAACCAAGTCTGCCTTGTTTATTACCCTCCCCAGTGACTAAGCCGAAGCGGGTTAAACAATGCATGGTTTCATTCAAGCTCTTTTTCTCATGTTAGCTGAGAGATGTCTTCTCCCCTAATTGCAGAGAATCTCTTCTGCTTTGCAAATTCCGTATTGAAAGCTTGTTTAGGGGAAGGCGCGGGGATACACATAAATCTGAGTACTCCCTGACAGGGGAGGTAATTGCCCTTTCCCTCCAAGCATGGCAGAACCCTCCTAAACAGCTTGGCACAGGCAAGTTTCTGTGACGGGAACCTCACACGTGGCTCAGCAGCCACGGGCTCTCTGCCTCTGTCCCAAGCCAGATGGTTCCACTCTGCTAACAGTAGCCCAGCTCTCCGGAATCAGATCTGGCTGTTCCCGGCTGTGCTTTGCCCAGGCAGCTCCCACATGGGGTCTGCAGTTGAGCAGGATGGGGATGCACTGCCGAGGGCAGAGATTGCCCTTTGCACAGGCAAATACTCAGATGCTTCCATGTTTTTAATTTTTTTCTCCCTCTGTTCTGATTCAGAACAAAACCAGACTCTTTTTGTTGCTTTGGGAGCACTGACCTGACTGAGGGGGAATCTACCTTGCCAAATGCCAGAGGCAGCAGCCTGGTCATCTCCTAGCAGCACCAAACCTTGCGTGGCAACCTTCCCTGTGGTGCCTCTGCCCCCCGTGCTCACAGTGCCATGTGGCAGGTGGGTTGCAGCACCAGGAATCCCATCCCTGCCCAAGTCCCAGCATGCTTGAATTTCCCTCAGCACCTTCCCTCGCCTTTTCTCCTCTTCCATGAATGTCTGTGCATCCCAGCACGGGCCAAGCACATCCAGTGCCAGGCCACCCCCACCACATGGACACACATAGACTCGCCATCACTCACCTCTCTCCTGCCAGGAACATGCCACAAAACCACTTGTCCCTCCTGAAGAAAGCTGGCCCCATCATCTTCCGCAGAATGCCTGCATCTCTCCTATCGCTACCTCAAAACAACGTTTTCAGGAGGAATTTGGAGCATCCCTCACAGTGGAATGAACTGATTGGAGCTGGGTTGTGTTTTGTCTTTCCGCACGCCGTGCTTCGAAGATGAACCCTTCACAGCATCAAAGCCTCTCCCACCCACAGTTGAAAGGAAAGTGCAGCACTAGGTACATAAAATACAAAATGCACATACATATTTCATGTATAATGTGTCTATATAAACAAAAACTGTAGGGATTATACAAATCTATATATACACATGTAGAACATTTATATATGAAGCATATATTGATACTACATAATAACAAACACAAATCTCTACTTCTAGACTATGTTCATATATTTACATTTATAGAGATTTGTTATGGCTATGGGATGTACTTGAGTAACTAGTTTTAGCTCAAATAAGATGTTTTTCAGACTAACCTTTTCCCACATGTCCTAGAAGCCTGTGCCCAGAGGTACCTGTGGTTCACATACCACAGCTGGGGAGGGAGAGGGGGTCTCAGAGGAGCATCAACACAATGGGCAGGGAGACCTTCAGCAAGTACAGGCCCAGGGCTTTGCTTTAGATTGCATCCCTTATGTGAGAAGACAAGGTGTTTCCTCACCTCACCCCACTTGCTGGTGCCTGAAGCTATCCCTCTGCCTATTACTGTAACCTTGTGGTAGCCCACATCTGACCAAGACAGGAGGAAGCCCATGTCCAGTGGGACAAGGAGCTGCACTCAGCACAATGAAACATCACCCAAAGCAGGTCTCTTGAGTCACAGACCCTCCAGGGTGGGCTTGGCTGGGCTTCAGGTCTCTAGCCCTTGCTGCTTCAGCTTTCTAAGCATGAGGTTCATTAATGTTGTGTCCCCAAGTTTGAACCCTCTCCAAGCTTCAGCAGCAGCTTGGGCAGGTTTTTGAGGTTCACAACTCCAGATTTAGGCGTGGGAGCTGTGGCTGAGCTAATCACGGCTATTAAATCCTCCCCTGGAGCAGGACCTTGGTGTAGTGTACCCAAAAAGGTACCTTACATTGCAAAACAATCACTAGGTTCTATGGGACCCCAAAGGGACCTGGCATTGTGTGCAGCATGGCAGCTGGGCAGATATCCTCATCTGTGTTAAATCAGAAAAAATGCTAAGTCATGAGACTCAAAAATGAACCCAGGTATCTAAGAAGGGTTTTACCTTCAGTTTAAGCCTTCAGAGCACAGTCAGCTCTGCTAACCCAGCCTTCTCATGCTAAGGCTTTTACAGTTAATAGAGACAGATGAAATCCCTAAATAGAGAGCAAGAGACGAAAACGTGAGAAACCAAAATAGAAGTATTTTGCAATTTATATTTTCTGAAGCATGCAGACTTGCTAACAATGATGTCTTAGGTCTGTAGTCCCTCCAGAAGAGGAAAGCCACACCAAAACACTAACAAAAGTGTCTTATCTTCACTGAATGTTGATTCGCCCACCTCTCATTTTCTCATCTTTATCCCTTGTGATTTTTGAAGTTCATTTCCTTATTTTCTGAAATTTCTATGCATCATCTGTAACTGAATTTTAAGCAATTAACTCCCCTGGACATATCAGTTGTGGAAGGGAAGCCCAAGAAATAAGCTCAGGGCATTCTTGAAGATGGACATTGCACAGCTAATGTTTAATCTTAATACGCATAATAATAGGGATGGTGATGACTATGTGAAGACTAATATATGGTAAATGAGAATATAAATATTCTTTACTCAGCCTTTTTGCTTTTTTGTCTTGGTACTCATTTGCTTCTTGGAATGTTAATATTGAGAAGGAATTAACTAACAGACTAAATTACAAATCCTTCAGTGCAAAAGTATTGTGTTCCTGCAATTAGAATGGGAAAAAAAAAAAAGACACAAATAACTTCCTAGCTAGTTATTTTCAAATATTTAAAGTAAAATAGCAAATAGGAATTAAATCAAACACTCCAGTACTGAATGATTGATGCTAGCTTATCCAGGCTTGAAGAGATTTTTCTTCCTCAGATGAAACGAGCACTGCCGTGTGGCTTTGCTGAAGCGGGGGCTGCCTATGGTGTCAGCACAACTGATGCCATCTGAGTTCAGCTTTCAGCTTCCCGAATTACTTGTGCAATATCAGCTCCCGTAAGGGATTAACCTGCCGCTCCAAGTCCCAGCATCTTGCTCAGGGCCGGCTGGCTCTTGGCATGGAATCCACAGCCCTACACACAGCAGCAATGCTCCTCACGCCTGCACAAGCCCGCCAGAGCTCACCCAACCTGGTGTCTTGTGACCGTGAGTGACCCAGCCCTGGGTATCCTTGTTTTCCTGTAAGACTTGAGCTCTGCCCATCGTTTCCCTTTGCAGGAGGACACAGTGGCACCCTTTGGTGACAGGCACCTCCCAGCCAACATGACACAACCCAGATCACCATGCTGGCCCCAATCTGGCCGCCCTAGAGAGTTGGCCCTCATCCACAGCATGCTGGAGAGGGCAGACAGCACTGTAAATCCTTGGGGTGGAGGTGGCCAGCTCTGGGGTGATGCCCTATTGCTTCCAAATAACTGTGATGGGGAAACCGATCATGGGAACAAGCAAGGCAGTGCAGGGTGGTAGCTGCCACCCCACTAAGCACTAGGTGACCCTTGAAAGCATCAGCCAGGCAGTAGTTGCTCCAGCCTCTCTGCAATGGCAGAGGCTACAGAGACTCTCCTCCAGCTTAAACCAGATTTGCCTTCTTCAGCACGAGCCTAACAGGGATGTAAGCAGTCAAATCCCTGTGACTTTCTCAGACAGAGCATGGTTTTACACAGTCTTCCCTCTCCTCCTCTTTTCTACCCCACAGCCTTAAGATCATAGAGTTTTCTTTCATTTTAAGTCAGGTTTATTCAAAAAAATGGCAATTACTCTCTAGCCATTGTAAACAATCACCAAATAACCTGCTGTGGCCAGGCAGTGAGGAAAAAGGGGGGGGGGGGGGGGGGGGGGGG
>WTSP01017015.1:0-21411 GCA_025331215.1 Actenoides lindsayi
CACGCATCCCTGGGACACGCACCCCACCCGGGACACGCACCCCTGGGACACGCAGCCCCCCGAGACACGCCGCCGCCGGGCACGCAGCACCCGCACGCGCGCCCCGCCGGCGGCGCCGCGGGCGCGGGCGGGATGCGCGCGGGACGCCCGCGCCCCGGCGGGCGGTGTCCGCGGTAGGCGCTGGCAGGTCTGCGGCTGGTCTCCCGCGGGGATCTGCCGGGGGTCATGAATCAGACCGACGCTCCCCGGCCGCTCAACTGGACCATCCGGAAGCTGTGCCATGCCGCCTTCCTCCCCTCCGTCAGGCTCCTTAAGGTAGGGTGGCAGCCCGCGGTGGGAACCGGTGTCTGCGCCGAGGGCTGCAGACGCTGTTGCTGGAAAGTTGATTCGGAAATAGTCCCAACTTTGCTGCTAATTACCGCCCCTGCTGCCTTTAAAAACCCCGTGCGAGTACCTGAAGGTACCAACGTTGTGAGGCTGCACTCCAGTTCGACATGTTTATCTGTCGAGAAGGGTCTCTGAGACGGGTAGAAAAGGGAGTAAGGGATGGTGGATGTCATCTGTGCTTCTGTTTGCCTTGGCTTAAAAAAAATCAAGCCGTGAACTTCTAGGGATGGAGGAGTCTGTTTCCAAGGTGTGTTCCTTTGGGAGCAGCCGTCTGCTGTCTGTTCTTTGGGGTTACCTAGTCTCTAGGGAGGACCCGAAGGTCCGGTACTTCTCAGATGAACTTGTAAATGGAACAGTGTGTGAGTGGCCAAAAATTACCCTGGTTTGTTGAAAGCTCTACATAGGAACAGGGTCAGTTAAAGACTGGCAGTGCAGACAGCATCAGTGAAACTTTCTGACGATTATTTTTTTTGCTTGCTTGCTTGTTTTAACCAAATGGACAGTTTTGAAGGTGCTTTTGAAGGTGGTTTTAAATGTGCTTTGCTAGGAGATAATTATGAATTATTTGAAAAAATTATTTGGGATTACAGACAGTGGAGGGCTCTTAATCTCAAGCATGTGAAGTGCCGCTACTACTGCATGTCCCAGTGAAACCGTTTTAGAGACATTTGTAACTGGATAACAAAATACCTTGAATCAACTTCTTGATGAAAAAAAGGTTACATTAAACTGAAAAGTCTTCTTTGTTCTTGGAAGTTCTTAATTAAATGAATTGTACAATAAAAAAATTAAACAATATAGGTAGTAGGTTCCTTTATGCTTCTGCACCTGTAATAGGTTTTAGAAAATGCTGGATTCATGACACTAATTATCTCCGTTCATCTTAGTACTTGATAGTTTGGCTTTGAAATTAATAAGCAGCCAGGAAAACATGGCTACTCTAGGCAGTGTATTAGAAGGTAGTATTTCATATAACCATTTGATTTTATGTGGGTAGCTTTGAAATTAGGTCAGTCCTTCCTAATGCAAAATATTTGAACAGTGGTGTGGTGTATGATAGTGCACTTAACAGACATACATTGAGTGTATAGTTATCTTATATGTGATGCACAAGTGACCATACTCTGTATCATAACAGGTATTTGTCACATCCTGAAAGGAAGCAGCTACATTAGAAAAATATTTCTGTTTTCAAACCTAATGTGTGGCTACTGGGAGGTACATTGTGAGCAGCTCCTAAGAAGAGAAGAAGGATAAAACTTAGACTGCTGAAAAATCAAAATATAACTAAATGCAAAACAAATCAGAAAGTGGTGGTCATTCTCTTGCAAAGGCTTCCCCCACCAGCACCACACCCCACCCCAGAAGCATACATTAGAACATCCGTACTCCACAGTCACATACATCTAGGAAAATATAATTTCCCAGAGGTGTGAGAATTCAGATTTGAGGAGTTTTATTAGCACTCTCAATATCAAGGGGAGGGGGGCAGGAGGAAAGGGGAGGGGGGGCATCTCTGCAATATTTCCTTTTTGGCAGACAAATGTTGCCCCCTGTGTATGGTTTCTCTTCATTACACGTTTTAGGGTGAAAGTAGTGGTTAATTATTAAAAGAGCTGGCTAAAAATCATTTTCTGAAGCCACAGCTATAACCTTTTAGGGACAGACAGGGAGTGGACACTGCAGAGTTAACAAGAGCAGGGCAAATAAGCAGAGAGGAGCAACCTCTGCAGGGAGAGTACTGTGAGGTGTGGGAGAGACCACAGCCAAGGAGGTGGGACTCTGGCACCTTCCTGAGCTGATAAGCAGAGCTGATTGATTGGTGGACAAAGTGCATGTATCAGCATCTTCAAGGCTCCCAATCAACTTAAATCTTTTTCTTCCAATATATACTTATTATCTTTGTCTTTTATTATTTAGCATGGTCAAAGCAAGTGATTCATGTCCGTGCAGGGCCCCATTCCCGAAAAGATGCAGTAGCCAACCTGAAGGAATTCTCCCATCATGAAGAGCTATTAAGGAAAGAGTGTGATAACAGCAGCATTCAATTGCTAGAGAAAGCAGTTTAAATATTTTCCCGGATTTCCTCAGGGAATTTGAAAATTTTTGTGCATACAAATACACTCATCAGAAGGTTGTCAGTATTCTTTTGTCTTTTGTGTCTTTCTCCAAAAAAATTAAAAAGAAACCTTTTTTATTTTCCTAAATGAAAGGTGCTCCTGTAAATCCACAAACCTTGGAAAGGCATGTACAATAATCCAGGATGATTTTTTTAATTGCCCAGTTTCCAAATGGATTAAGTGGTCTCAAGGGCTAGTACAATATTGTTTCTCAGTAGACATCCAGTAGACCCTTTGTTGTGTCTTTGTCATTTCGATGCTTTGTTATAGTCTACCAGAACAAAACAACTAAATGACACAATTAAGTTCATGCCTGATCTTCTAAGAATGAGATATAGCAGAGATTGCACATTTTACACAGGAAAAAACATCACTGTGACATGACCTGGACCTTATTAACGAACAGTACAAACTTTTAATACCATGTCTTCTCAAAGAGAAGTTTAAAGTTCTTATTCTGTGGATATAATTTTAAGTGTAGCATCAGTGCTTTCACACTGATGGATCTAAAAAAACACTGGAATCTAGGACTTCCATGGAGACCTCTCACTTCCTATTACTCTCTAACAAATCCACAGGATTGTCTTGAAATGAGTGATTTTAAATAAGTAATAAAAGGTGTTATTTAGCAAGTAGGCTGTGCTTTTACTCCATTCTGTTGGAACAGTGTCCAGTGCTCAGTTGCTTGAACTGGGCTTTGATATGTCTGTGGCCACAGTGGCTTCATTTGATCTAGTTAAACTAGGATCATTTGAGAGCCTATCCAGCTTTGCTCCCTGTGCTTTTCTTCCAGGCATGTGTTTCTGTTCTAACCTACTTCACTAATACCCTCATATTTAGGTATGGTTTCATAATGCTATTTTCTCAATTTCTCATTTTCTACCAGGCACACAGAGTACTAGGAAATTTATTTGAAGTACAGACTGAAGCAAATTATTGAAGAATATTTTTACAACTTGTGACATCAGCTCATCCTTCACTGCCCACATTTTTACCCCTGATAAATATTTCCTGTAGTGCATTCCATGCTGATATTTTTATTTTTTTTTTATTTGTTACAATATGCTTAAACACATGCTAATGCACTAATGATTCCCCATCTAAAGTAAGAGGATTAAGAAGTGCCTTGAGCATATGCACAGATAGGATAGCCTTGTGCAGAGAGAGGAACTGTCACTCTTCTGAGATGGTCAGGTTAGTTTCCAGAGGTGGCTTTCCAGCAGTGACTTGTCCAGTTTCTTTCTCTTTACCTGAGTTCTGAAGCTTGTTTCTGCCTGTGCTTGGCCAAGGTCTTGTTACCTTGGTACTTTTTTATTTCCTTTAAGGATGGGATAATACTAGTGTCAAGAAGTCCTGATCCATTTTGTGCCATTGAACATATAAGTGCTATTGTTGCAGTTGCAGGAAGCTCTGGTAGTCACATTTCTGTTTATGGTGAATGAGAGTTTCAGAGTCTCAACACACCAGAAAAAGAGATTGTCTCCCAAGAAAGGAAGCCGAGTCTAAATGGTAGGATTTAGAGAAAACAGACAGTTTAGAACAATGTTGTATGCACTTAAAAATTTACTGAGTGACATCATACTGAAGACCCCACTCAGAAGACCCTGTGCACTAGGAGAGGCTGTATATGTTGCACTTCTGCTAGGGATGGATATGATACATTGCATGGGATCAAGGAATGAGTAATGCACTGAAAATAAATTCCTAAAACCAGAATAGAGAGGACTGAAAAATGAAAGGTCTGTAAAGTTCATTAAGGTTAACAGCACAGATTTAAAAGTGTACGAGTGTAGAAGTACTGTACTAAACTTTTAGAAAGCAACAAATTATCCAGTCTGTTTTTTCTTAATACTAGATTTTTTATAATGAATTTGAATTGCATGTCAGTAAGTAGACTCGGAAGGCAGAAACTCTGGAAGTGCCAGAGGAAAAGAAGCAAAGTGAATCAGAAGAAAAACTGGAGTTTTGACTAATTTTTCCAAGCATACAGCTCAGTAAAAATGCCTGCTCAGCTCTAAGAATATTTGCCTAACCTGGGCATCAGCCTAATATAGGTCCACGAACTGTTGAAAGCTTAAGGAGATAAGACACTAAATTTCTTACCAAAGGAGAAACTAAATCTTTTTTTTTGTTAATTATTTTTATTTAATTGCCCTACCAAGGTAACCCAAGAAAAAACTAAAAAACACATCTAAAAAATGGAATGAGACACAACGTCTTTTAAGTGTGGGAATACATGTAACATTCTGGCTGGGCTGAAGTATGTGAAATAGAAGTTGTTATCATTATTTCTCCTGCTACAGCAAGTTTGGTTATGTTGGTTATAAAGAAGGTGTCTACAGGAATAAAGACTGGGAAACACATGGCAGACTTTATTAAGGTACACAGTGAAATACTACACAGTTCAACAGCTTAAACCGGCTAAAATCTCATTGCCATTTGATTACCAAATACAACTTTATTTCAATCTACTTTAAAAAAATACGATGTGGTGAACTGAATGAAAAAATTTGCTTCTCCAGATTAGTGGAAGAATTAAATATGTTCTTTATAAAACAGGAAGTATTTATTCTCCTGAACCCCATACAGTGAGAGAAGTGACTGTCAGAGACCAGAAAGCTCTGTCTTTTGGAGCTGATTTTATTCCTCATATGGGTTTGGAACAAAAAGCTTACTGGACTAATAGAATGGTCCTATAACTCAGGGAAGATACTTCTAATAAATACTTTTTAAAATTACATATAGGTGGATTTTTGTGCCATAATAATGAGATAGCAATGTTATTGTATTATGGTCTTCAGAAACAGAAGTGTAAGATTTTTATGCTATTTTATTCACTGTCAATGAGAAAATCAGCAGAAATCTAGACACAAAGGCAGTAAAACTATGTAGACTTTTTTTCTTTTAACTAGTCTTTTGATCTCCAGTTGTCAGTGGGGTCTTCTGGTTTATCACTGGTTAATAGTTAACTGATTCTGATTACTGTTTTAGTTAATTTACCTTATCCACCTCTCAAACTGTAGCAAAATGAGAGGGCAGTCTCTCTTTCAATCTAAGTCTTGATTGAAAAACTGATGTACTTGGAACAAATCCTAATGCATACTGTTATCATTAGTGAGTGAGATGGCTCACTAAATGTTTCTGAAAGTAATATGCACATTACCAACAGTAAAAAGACGGTGGTAATTTACATGTGCCTGCACTCAGGTGCTTAGTGACTTAAATTGTAATAATGAATGAGCCATGACTACACTTCCTTCAGGAGGATTTGATGCATTCTGGAAGTAATGACAGTTCAGCCCTTAGGATCATACTGCTTAAAACACAGACATGTAGAAAATACCAGTGCATGTAACAATTTTCTTGTAAATTTGCTAATATAAAAACTAATCATATCTCTTGGTAAGGTGGGATGTTGTGTATGCTAGATGAGTTTTAAGAGTGCATATAAATTCTGTTCAGATGAAAATGATTTGATAAACAAACTTCCGTTTTCCTGCCAGAAAGATCATAATTACATCTATTACAGCTGTAGATGTAACATGTTTTTGCCTCTTAATTCACAGATTTTCTGGGGTTCATTATTTGCCCTTAGAAGCCCAAAAGCCATGTTACCAGCAAAGATAAAGTTTCTCCTTTCTGTTGTGTGCTCTTTCCTGTGCAGTTTCATCATCTATGGATGTCAGGAAAGAGACATAGCTAGGGCATTACTGTGTCTTTGTAGTCTCCTGCTTTATCAAGAAATTTATTTAAGACCTCAAATAACCTGCTCAACTGTTCTCTATGCCTCTAGTACTTCACATGTTACAGTGATGTAATGGCAGTGTGGTGAAGATATTTTACAGCTGGAGTTGAAGAACTGATAAAATGCCTTTTGGGGACTGCATGTTTCCAAAAGCTGCTTATTTCTTGAAGTTGTGCTTCTCACCAACTAATTAGCTGATCCTTCTCAAGTGGCAACAGGGCATGTTCATGTGTAAGGAGTTTCTAACAGACTATGTCCATTCATTGCTTCTCAAAGTGAAGGAAATGCGGAAGCTGATAATTATTTTTCCTTTTTTGATTACAAAAGTAGTCACTTTGTGTGGGAATTTTTTTTTTGTTGTGTACATTTTTTATGTGGCTTAAGGTGAATCAGAGCTTATTAGCAGTTTGCCTTATTGACAGAATATTTTCCATGAATATGACTCAGGTTGGTGACCACTGACTAGGAAGTGATGTAACAGCAAATCAGTTTCCACAACAAGAAATAGTATCCCAATTAAGAAAAAAGAAAGGGAGAGCTCAAAACAAAAAGCCTAGCAGCAGAAATCATGTTCCCATGGGACAGTCTACATGTAAAAGAGTTAGACACATCAGTGCCATTTTGAAGGAGGAGGCTATAATCTACTAATGAGAACAGTAGTTTTGATTTTCAGGTCAGAAAAGGCTGTGTGAATGCAGTTTCTTCCTTTAAACCACAGAATTTTAGAAAAAAAATGGCTTTTCTTTCTAGATGTGTCACCATCATGTGAATGTTTTTCAAAAAGAAGTGATAGAACATATAATATTAAATTTTTAGTCTTGATGCAGTGGTTAAGGTGCAAAAATACTTGGCAGTGTAAAGATCCTACAATGGCTACATGTTTTTATCCTCTTCCATGTTAATATTAGTTTGCAGTGCTTTCCCTAAGTCCAGCTGTTTCATTGGTGTCTTTACTTTCATCTTAGAAAATACGATGGGCTTTTGCCACCTTTTGTGCCACAAGGCCAGTGGACTACAGTGGTGAAGGTGAGGTATCAGAGAAGTCATCCAGGATTGTCCACATTTCCTGCACACAGAAGGACTTGGCTTGTAAATGCTCTGTGCTTCCCATGACACTCAGTCTTTTCAGATTTGAATACTTACAGGAGATGGCAAGTGGGCTCAATTCCTTTGTAAGAATTGATAATATATGAAACGCTGCAATAAATTTGCTTATTAGAAAATAAAAGCAAGTTTCATAATTTGTGACTCCAGGAGAGATGCTTTATAGTCTTGTTTCCAGATAAATTTAGAAATAAATAAGTAGCATTTTTGGTGTATGTAACAGAACAGAAGAAAAAAAAAAAAAGTCTGCTTCTAAACAGGCAATATTGTTTTACAAATAATTGTAAAATGCTACTAAGTGCATAAATCAAACAAGCAGGAGGCTACAAATACAATGCTGCTTAATCTGTTAGTAGAATACTATATTAACAGCGTAAGATTTTAGTGCTGTTCTGCATTGCTCTCCCTTGTGTTTGAAAGGGTGCCATGTGAAAAATTCAGGGCACAAGACCATAAAGTGAAGCTGAGTGGTTTTATTCCACCTGAATTGCTAACAAGACTATGCTACAGTGTAAAAAGAATTGCCCTTGGGGCTCTCTGGAAATATATGTCAAAGCTGGTAATAAAGCATGAAATAAAATCACTTCATTGAAAATATCTTTCATCCCCTAAATAATATGATGACATGAAACAGGCTGACAAAGTGCTTTTAGCAGTGTCAAGTAAGTTACTGAAGAAAATACCAGGATTCATATAATGTAATTAAAACAGTCATCAAGCTGATTTTACATTAGTGAGAAGGTCATTGAGTAAAAATGTCTTTCAGTTGCCTTTTTCTTCACCTGTTGTTGGTAGATGCAGAGGACAGGTGCAGTAGCTTACTGAACCATCATAATTAAGAATTTTTAGGAGGAGACACTACATTGTTTTGTCATGGAAGAATGCCATTTCTTTAATGTTGTTATTTACTGAATCAGTCTTCCATGTGTCTGTCGTAATGCAATATCACACCTCAGTTTCCCAGCTCAATGGCTCGACCTGCATCTTTACATTTTACATAGGAAGAGAGACCATGTCTTTAGCTAGAAAGAGAGACCAAAACCACAATTGAACAAACTGGCTTCAGGATACCCTGAGAACCTTCCAGACTGTCTTTTCTATGATTGTATGTAGAATTTTCTGAGTTTTTCTGGCATTCTAAGAAGGCCAGAAGACATTCCCTGGTGCCCTTGAAGGACTTCAATCACCCTGATATTTTCTGGAAAGGCCACAGAGCAAGGTACACACAATCCAGGAGGTTCCTGCAGAGCATTGATCATAACTTTCTGACATAGGTGGTGGAAGAGACAACAAGAGAGGTGTGCTGCTGGACCTTGTATTAACAAAAAAAAAGAAGGTCTGGTTGGGGACATAAAGGTTGGGGGCAGCCTTGGCTGCAGTGATCGTGAGATGATGGAGTTCAGGATCATGCGAGGAAGAAGGAGGACAGTAAGTAGGACTGCAACCCTGGACTTCAGGAGAGCTACATTTGACCTCTTCAAAGACCTACTTGGAGGAATCCCATGGGCTAAGACTCTAGAAGGTAGGGCGGCCCAAGAGAGCTGGTTAATATTCAAGCACCACTTCCTCCAAACTCAAGATAGGTGCGTTCCTATGAGTAAGAAATCAAGTAGAGGAGGCAGGAGACCAGCATGGAAGAGCAAGGAGCTGCTGGAAAAACTCAAATGGAAAAAGGGTGTATACAGTATGTGGAAAAAGGAGCTGGCCACTTGGGAGGAATATAGGAACATTGTCAGAGTATGTAGAAATGGCAGGAGGAACGCCAAGGCCCTCTTGGAGTTAACTCTGGCAACTGATGTAAAAGACAAGAAGAAGCAGTTCTTCAAGTATATCTGTATCAAAAGAAAGACTAGGGAAAATACGGGCCCACTGCTATATGAGGTGGGAGCCCTAGGGACAGACAATAGAGAAAAGATGGAGTTACTGCATGTCTTCTCTGCTTCTTTCCTTATTGCCAAGACCAGTCCTCAGGAATCCTACTCCTTGGAGGTAAGAGAGAGGCTGGAGGAAAGCAGCCCCTTTGATGGGTTAGAGATCAGTCAGGCAAACTGGACACCCACAAATCCATGGGTCCCAATAGAATGTACCCAAGAGTGCTGAGGGAGCTGGATGGTGTTATTGCTAAGCCACTCTCCATCATTTCTGAAAGATCATGGAGAATGGGAGAAGTGCCTGAGGACTGTAGGAAAGCGAATGTCACTTCAGTCTTCAAAAAGGGCTAGAAGGACCCAGGAAATGACAGGCCAGTCAGCCTCACCTTCACCCCTGCAATGGTGATGGAACAGCTCATTCTGGAGGTCATCTCTAATCACACAGAGAAAAAGGAAGTTATCAGGAGTATTCAGCATGGATTCACCAAGGACAAATCATGCCTGACCAATCTGATAGCCTTCTATGATGGTGTAACTGAATGGGTAGATGAGGGGAGCACAGTGGGTATTGTGTACCCTTGGCTTCAGCAAGGCTTTTGACACTGTTTCCCATAACATCCTTATATGTAAATTCAGGAAGTGTGGGTTAGAAATGTGGACTGTGAGGTGGAGAACTGTCTGAATGACAGAGAGTTGGGATCTGCTGCACAAAGTCTAGTTGGAGGCCTGCAGCTAGTGGTGTTCCTTAGGGGTCAGTGCTGGGTCCTGTCTTACTCAACATAGCTATCAATGACCTGGATGAAGGGAGAGACTGTACCCTCAGCAAGTTTGCTGATACAAAAATGTGGGGAGTGGCTGACACATCAGAAGGCTGTGCTGTCATCCAGCGAGATCTAGACAGACTGGAGAGCTGGGCAAAGACAAACCTAATGAAGTTCAACCAGGATAAGTGTAGAGTCCTAAACCTGGAGAGGAACACCACCATGTACCAGTACAGGTTAGGGGTAGACCTTCTGGAAATCAGCCCCACGGAGAGGGACATTGGCATCCTGGTAGAAAATAAGTTATCCATGGGACATCAGTGTGCCCTTGTGGCCAGGAGGGTCAATGGTATCCTGGGGTGCATAAAGAATAGTGTGGTCAGTGGGTCAAGGGAGGTTCTCCTCCCCCTCTAATCTGCCCTAGTGAGACCACATCTGGAGTATTGTGTTCAGTTCTGGTCTTCCCAGTTCAAGAAGAACAGGGAAATACTAGAGAGAGTCCAACAGAGAGCTATGAGGATGATGAAGGGACTGGAACATCTCTCTGATGAAGAAAGGCTGAGAGACCTGGGGCTGTTTAGCCTGAAAAAGAGAAGGTCGAGGGGAGATGTTATCAATACCTAAGGGGTGGGTGTCAAGAGGTCAGACTCCTTTCAGTGGTGTCCAGTGATAGGACAAAGGGCATTGGGGACAAAGAAATACAGGATGTTCCACCTAAACATAATGAAAAATTTCTTGATTTTGAGTGCGACAAAGCCCTGGAACAGGCTGCCCAGAGAGTTTGTGGAGTCGTCTTCTCTGAAGACTGATATCTGCATGGATGTGTTCTTGTGCAACTTGCCTTAGGTGACCCTGCTTTAGCATGGGTATTTGGTCTAGATGATCTCCAGAGGCCTAGACCAGCCCATATCATTTTGTGATGCTGTGATTTCTTTGTTTTCCAAATATATTCTTATTCAGCTTTTGGTTTCAGTACTTCAAATTATTATGTAGTGTTTTATGCAGGAGGCCATATTTGATGAACAGATTTTTTTCTGGGTGCATATTCTGTGTAAGCACATTAAAACTCTGAAGATCTGAACAGTCTAGCCATAATACTACTACTGTCTTCAGGATTTTTTTCCTGCATTTCTTCCCACTTGCCCACTAGCCCTTTTTCTGAACTGCATCACTTCAGGTTTTTTGATATTTAGCTGCTTAGCCTGTACTCACAGAAGCAATAGTGGTGCCGGGTTACAATGGCAATAATAACAAATAATTTGCTGCAAGTCCAATGGCTGAGCCATCCCAGGAAGAGGCCAGCTCCCACTGTCTGAAAGATGGGTAGGTCAGGCATCAAGATTGCTTGTTAAGGCTAGCATAGCTGTAGTTAAAGTTAGCCCTTTGTTTTTGGTTGTGATGGCTGTAATTTTGTATTATCTTTGATATATCTGGTTGCAAAGTAATTCTGCTTGGAAGCTAAGCCCTTTTTTTTTAAATGACTCTGTTTGAAGCCAACTTGGTCTTAATAAAAAGAATATGATACCGTGTTTTTTAGAGGTCCTACACTTGCTTTTTGTGAGAACAGGGTAAATTGAGATACACTGTGTAAAGCCAAATGTTGCTTGCTTATCCTGACACTAGATGGACTGCTTCAATACATCTAAATTCTTATAGATGTTTGTCTAAAGTTCGCAAAGCCATAACCCTCATAGGTAAACTTTTACAGCGACCCTGTCTGTGCCATCAGAAATACCTTCCTGTGGCATCTCTGTGAATCTTCCTTGCTACACTTAAAGTCTATCATTTCTTGTTTTGTCCCCTATGAGCAGAGGGGACAGATATTTTTGTGCTTCAAAATTCTTGTATTGTGTTTGGAAATTGGCTAGTTTAATAGATCTGCTTAGGACATATGTCTGTTTGTCATTGGCCAACATAGTTTATTAGATTATTTATTATACTATTTCCTCTACAGAAGAGAAGTAAGACTGATATTTCCTTGCTGCTTGCTTTTTTCTTTTTCTATAATCTTCAGGTATCTTGCTGGAAAGGCTAGCAGAAACTTGAGGGACTCTTGCTCAATCTTCCATGCTAATCTTAGCTTTAACCTAAACTAGGGAGGGGTTGATAAAGAAACAGAAGGTATCACAACCCTCCTTCATTTCTGTCTCCTGAAGAGACTAAATAACATTTCTATTAAATTGACTACAAATTCTTTCCAATGTAACAGACTTTACAAGTGCATGAGGTGACTAACAACTATCAGTCTTCAGGGGGAGCTTTGAGAGGGCACAATCAATTTCTCTTTGCACAGTAGAAATATTCTTTTTGTTTCTTTTTCATAGTAATAAAACCAGTGCTTTTTAATGGTTGCACTAGCAGAGGAATTTTAAAGCTCAATGTGGGGAACAATCAGCAGCACAGTACTTATTAAGACACTGAGCTTCAAGCATATGTGCTACCTTTATTATACACAAATAAGGACATTTAATGTTTATGTGCATTTCTCTGGAATAAAAAGATGCTTTTGATTCTTACTATCATAAATTATGAGGAGAGGGGCAGGGAACAGAAAAGGGTTTCAGAGATATCATGGTGGGAATCTAAATGTGATCAGGTTATTTTATTTTGATACATGTGGTTATTTAAGAATAATTTAAAGATAAAGATATGATCTATCAAGCTGAAAATATCCTGTGCAGTTTCTTATTAATGGTAACTGTGGGAGCTTTAGCTTATTCAAGAGGGGAATAGTAAATTGTTCAGAAGATTGCTTCCCCTTAGAAGCTGCTGACTGCTATTACTAACATCCAAGAATGAGGGTCGGGTTTTTTTGGGTTTGGTTTGTTTGGGGTTTTTTGTTTTATTTCTCAAGTGGTGTAAATTTCCAGTTTTGTTCAATGTTCAAAAATTCTCAAGCACTGCTAAAACATTCCATGATAAAATGGATGTTTGCGGAGTTAGAACAAATAAAAAAAAGTACTTCTTTACCCAGTATTGCAGTCGCCAGAGATGTAACTGCAGTAGGAAGCCTTTAAGTAAGGACCAAAACTTAGCAAATTGTTTGCATCAAATCATCTGACAAATTTAGCATCTCAGTGCCATGAATTGTGTTAGCACAGATAGTTTCCATTGATTTATTTATGACTTATTTGAAATCCAATTGAATCAATGAAGATACTTTAACTGATTTTAGGGGATGTGACCCTTATTTGCCAGAATACTTCAACTTGAAGGTTGAAGAAACACTGAAATAGTCCAGGATATGTATACTGTACATTATGTTATTTTGATTCAAGATTGGGCACGTGTTCAGGTATCTCTGCTGCAAATAGCTGTGTGCATAACTAATGCTGCAGATTTTTTCCACATCAAATCCCAAGTCTACTCACCCCTTAAAATAAATGAGGAGGGCAAGAAAATGAAGCAAACTACTTAATGTGATTAAATAAGTATGAGTAGCTGCAGAGAAATCTGTGGAACATTTATTAATTAAATTGATTAGCAGCATAGCATAGGAAAAAAAGAAAAGCCTTCTCATTTTCTTTGAGCAGTGAGAAAATGCTCACTATCCATGGCAGTTCTAGCCCTTGCTTGCATTGATGCAATCACAAAATTACATTTTATTACAGTTAAACCACATTAATGGTGCTGTGTTTTCTCCTAGTGCTTTGGAAATGCATACTTTAGCTTGTTTTGTGCAACACACTTTACTTCAGTATCAATAGGATCACTTAATATGACCTTGCTTCAAGCCATGATAACCGAACTTCTTGTGACAGTCATCCCAACCCTAACTCTTGTTAGTAAATGCTCATTTGAAAGGCAGAGGTCATTTCATATCAGGAAGGATTTCCCTTCAATGATGGCTTACGCTTGCCTGATGTGTCAGTTGGCCCCAGTTCAGGGACACACTGTTTTTTTCAGCCATAGGCAAAGCAAGGTTAATACTGCTACACCATCTGAACTAAGCTGGCATGTGTCTCTTCTATAGCATATCTTCCTCATGCCAAAATGGTATTGCATGAACTGGAGATATATATATAGATATATATAGATATATATAGATATACAGTCTAGAAGAAGGTCACTTGTAGATGAAAGATCCCACTTTAGAAGCACCTGTTATTTATCATCATGAGTAAAACTAGCATTAACATCCTCAAAGTTGCTTTTTAATGCCTTGGTTTTGTGTGATTGATTTTTCCAAACTCACTGAGGCAAAATTCTCTCCAAATAACAGTCCCAATGCAACCATAGGAACCCATTATCTTGTTTTCATTAATCTGAAGATGAAGGGCTTATAATGTGTCTGTATCAAAACTGCTCCATTAAAATTTTAGCTTTCTGCATTTCCTGATCTGTGCTTCCATGATGCAATGGGCTATGACTCTGGACTTCTTCCTCAGGTACTCAAATCAGCTATCATTAAAACACTTCCTTCCTGCTGTAGGGGCTTTCAGCTTTTCACTGGAAGGCCACAGGTGGCGTAACATAAAGACTTGTTTCAGTGCAGAAAAGAAAGGTTTAGTAAGGAATGAGATAGCCATAATTAATTTAGGTAGTCAATATGTGATCTGAATACTCTGTGAATATGTAAATGCTAAAATACATTATGCTTAAAGCAGCAATTTTTATAGTATCCCACTTGTTTGGATTATATACATATTAGTAGATCTCTCCTTATACTAGATTTTTTTTTTTTTTTTTTTTCAAATTCCATTCATAAAAGTGAGTTATTTAAAAATGACGAGTTAGCAGCAAAAAGATGTTATCAGTCAAGGGAAGTGATCCTTCCCTTCTCTTTGTGAGACCACATCTGAGTGCTGTGTCCAATTCTGGGCTCCCTAGAGCAAGAAGTGTATGGACATACTGGAGTGAGCATGGTGAAGGTCACTAAACTAGTCAGAGATTTTTGTGAATGACATACAAAAGAGAGCTCGGTTTGTTCAATTACAGGAAGGGAAGGTGGAAGGGAGATCTTTTTTCTGTCTTTCTGTACCTAAAAGCAGGGTACAGAAGAGATCAAGCAAGAGGTTTTTCAGAGATGCAGAATGTCAGGACAAGAGTAATGGAAACAAGTCATAGTAAGGGTGTTTAGCACTGAAACTGGTTGTCTAGAGAGGCTGTAGACTTTCCACCCTTGGAGGTGCTCAGAAATGAGCTGCATGGGGCTTGAGCAGCCTGATCTAACTGGAGCTGTCTAGTGAATTGTGTTTTCCTGATTTCATATAGTTTGCAAAATGGAGCAAAGACTTATTCTTCAAAGAAAATGTCCTCAATTTTGTAGGCATCTCTTCTAGTTTAAATATGGGCAGAGATACATTTTTAAACACTTACCATAAGCAGTGTAGAACAGCACTGCAACTGCTAGACTGTTACGACAGGAGCTTCTTGAATTCAGCAGTCGTCAGAGTCTTCTGAAGTTACTGTGAATGCTTGGTGGCAGAGGATATATCAAGGGTGAAAGGTGACAAACTTTCTATCTGTTCTGTGGATGTGGAGCAGAGCGGTTTCTAGGTAGATATTACACTGCAGTTATGTTCTGGAGTTGTTTTTGCTGTAGCATCTTTGCAACTGAGTATCTCACCAATTTGGTTGGATAGCTGATTGTATCACAACTGTAGAAACTGATTTACAGCAACAGGCAGCTTTCAGAAAGTTCAGACAGATAGCTATTATGTCTCTGACTTTAGCATGCAAGCGGTTGAACTAGTGCTTTATACCAGCTACCTACTGCTAGGCTGTTTTGTTATCTGTGACCTACTTAATTTCAGATTGAATATTTACTTGTTTATGCACAGTTATGCACAGCAGACCCATCAGTCATTTCTTTGGCAGGACTTGTTTTGATAAGTCTTTATGAATAGAGCTAGGCAGCTGTGGTGGAGGAAGCATCCCGAAAGATACTTTGTCAGGGTTTTGTCTTCAAGCTCTGACTATCTACTTCTCAGAGAGAAGCACAAGGATCTTGATTGTCATTTAACAATGAGTTTGTGCTGCTGCAACCGTGCCTGCAAAGGTGATAGGAAGGTGATGTGCAGAAAGAGGAAGGACAACATGCCTGGGGTCTCATGTATTAAGGGTTCCCTTTAGATGATCCTATCTACAGCAGAAGCAGTTGTTCATGTGGGAAACAACTGGGTAGAAACTGGGGTCTTCTGGGCAAATTGAGAGGCTACAAAACTGTTGGAGCCAGACATGACCGAGGCCCCAGCTTCTGGGGCAGGTTAGCCTTGGTCATCTCAACAGAAATGGCCTCAGTCATCTTCAAGCAGTAGTAGGCTCACTGTCCCACACAGTTTCTGCAGACAATTTCATGATTTGTACAGTGAACCATGGCCATGGGCACAAGGGCACAGTCCCCAGAGAACAGTTACAGGGCAGTGCATGAGGATTTGCTGGGGGACAGGAGGTGTTACAGAAGCTTGCAGGGCTGTGACCTGCCTCAGTCAGAGCTGGCCTTGAATAGAGGCAGCCAAACCCCTAGGAGCTAGAGAGAAGAGATTGAAAAGGAAAATTGCACAGAAAGATGGTTTCAGGGCAACCAGAGCTCAAGGCCTTGGACAAACCCTTTTACAGGGATGCAACAGTGACAAAAATTAATTTTTTTTTGGAGGAGGAGGAGGAAGAGTGAAGAGCAGGGACTGTGGAAGATTTTCAAGTCACATTTCAAGGAATGTGTCATTCTGAGTCTTTGCTTCATAAGATAACTTAAAGCAATCTAGTAAAGTGAACATTTCATTAATTCCCTGCTATCTTTCCCATTTTATTTAGATAAGCAATTTAATCACAATAATTTGTACAGGTTTATTGTACGTGGACACTCAGTTGAAGCATATTTTGGAAAAAAAAGCTATTTAAAAATCTGAATTACATATTACAAAAAAAAATAAAAATCACTTAAGGTGAATATACAGTACAATATTTTTCATAAATAAGTATTCCCTCTTGAAGATTGTACAGATAGACCAAATTTTCAGGGTAAACCACTAAGCAGACATTAAACTATGTCTTTTTCTCAGAAAGTTGTGCTGCATTTGAAGTATTGATCAAGGTTTTAATATAGAAAATGCAAACAAAAGTTTTTCTACTTTGGTGAAAATAAAAATTCAGTATTTTCCTTGCACTCTCAACCTCCCTGTTTTCCTTTTTCAAAGGAAAATATGTATGGTATCTTTCTGAAAAGTTTAATTGTCCCTTTAGTAGTGGTATTGGGGCTCATACCCATCAGTTGCCGTTTGTTTCCTTATTGTTACACACTCCATTGCCTGAAGCAGTTTTCTCCCAAGCCTCCTGTGTATTCCACCGGTGTTATGGGGGAATCAATGCTAGCTGAGTTGGATAGCTTCACGTGTATGCTCATACATCTCCTGTAGTTGTAGTGCTAGCTATGGTATTGTACCTTACAGTAACTCTGGGTACAGTTTGAAGAAGTCTATATGATGGAAGAGATCACAAGTATGGCTATTAGTCCTGGCTTTTAAGGATAAGGAAAATAAAATCTGTATCCACCAAAGATATGTTTGTGTAGCACAGGGAACAAGAAGTTTTCAGAAGTCTCCACCCTGCTTGTAGCTCTGTACTGAGAATTGGAAACTCAAAGCTTCTGACTCAAGATGGTTTCAGATGAACTGGAAGAATGATATTCCTCTTCTGTCCCTCTTCCCAGGAATTGTTCAGAGGCTGTTTTCCTATTCTTCTCCTCTTCTTGAAAAATGAGCTGATGACTCTACCTGGAAGGAAAGTAACAACTCACAGTCAGTTTTGAAGGATCCAAGAGGATCCTATTTGAAGTACTTTAGTATCAACACCTGCATTTCTTTCCAAAGCTAGAAGATATAGTCAGATCATTCCACTTTGCAAGCATGGAGGAATAATCACCTGTTAAGGTTATGTAACTATATCTAGCCAGATGACATATGAGCATTCAGTTTTTCACCAGTCCTTGGGCACTGATGATGCTTTGAGCTCTGCTGTTTCTTTGCTTCGTCATATGACAGTGGGTTTTGTGAGGATTGAAAGTGTTGTAATTAGAACTAATTCAGCTAAATACAGAGGTCTACAGTATACAAGAGGTCAGGTCACATGATTTTTTTTCTGAATGTATTTGAATTCTTTAAAAATATAGAAAGGGATCTCATTTTTCTTTTTAAAACAGGAGGTGGAAGAAAAAACCTCATTGCATTAAATTAAAAGAGTGGTTTCCTCATCTGTCATTTAATGAAAAAAAAGATAGAAAACTATTATTTTTCTTAGTTAATCTGTGGTCTTTGGTGTGAAAAAATACGGCAGTTCTGGTACTATTTGGGTAAAAAAATAATCTTGGATTCTTAATTAAGTTACCATTTAGGATTATCCAGGTGTTTTAAATATGATGTGCTCTATCAGTAGTCCCACGGACAATTAGCTGCCTAGGAAACCTCTCAATATTTTACAAACTCATGTCTGGATTTGTACTCAGGAAAAGCAGCAGGACTCCAGAACAGTACATTCTCAGTTTGTGATGCTTTCACATTCTATGAGCCAACAAATTTAAGATTGATTAGTTGGCCAAAAGAACCCAAAGGAAGAAAGAAGGTAGCATTAATGATTCAGTAGATGGTCTGTATAGTTTTTTCTGATGGAACATAAAAAATAAGATTTGTGCAATCACTAAGTACCCACGGTTATGTCTTGGGCAAATACACTGTTTTGTGTATACATATATATATATATACACACACTATATATATATAATTAGGGGTGGGTATATATTTCTCAGATTTTTTTTGGTCAGAAAGTTTACCTGTATTTAATTGGTAAGAAATTTTTCCTAATCATCTGCATATTCCAGCCCAGACCTAATTCTTTATTGTGACTGAATACAGTTTGTGCAGATAATTTCTCCTTTGTTCAGTGCATTTTAAATGGTTTTGAGTCTATGAACCTTCACACTGAAAGATGATAAATGTAAGTTACTGTCTCCAAGGCCATGCAGAATAAAGATATAAATAAACCATTTATAACATATGAATTTACAGGTAAGGAAATGAGGAGTTTCTGATATAGCTACCTTAGAATATATTTTTTAAATGTGAAAATTAGATACATGCTTTTGAAATCTTGATTAAATTAAAATTGTCATCAGAATTCAAGAGCAATAATAATAATAAGCTCCCTGTTCTTAAACTCTGCCACAATCAGAGAATGATACATGTAACTGAGCTGAATAAACAAGATGATATGTTTTCCATACCCAGCATCTGTGCATAAAAAAAAATACAAAAGAGAGAAAGAAAAAAAAAAAAAGAGAGAGAGATTTTATCACCTGTGGAGAAAGAAGGCAGCAAGTCAGGAGGACTACAAGGATGTCATGAGGTTATTCAGGGAGAAAATTAGAAGGACAAAAGCCCAGCTAGAATGTAATCTGACCACTGCCATAAAAGACAATAAAAGCCATTTCTATAAATACATTAACAACAAAAGGAGGACTAAAGAGAACCTCTGTCCTTTTTCGGAAGGGGAGGAAAAGGCTGAGGTATTTAATGCCTTCTTTGCCTCAGTCTTTAATAGACATACCAGTTGCTCTCTAGGTACTCAGCCCCCTGAGTTGAAAGACAGGGACTAGAAGCATAATCCAGCCTGAGGAAATGGTTAACCATTAACCCAGAGGAAATGGTTAATGACCAGCTACACTGCTTAGACATGCAGGAGTCTATGAGGCTAGATGGTATCCACCCAAGTGCACTGATGGAGCTGGTGGAAGTGCTCACCAAGAAACTCATTTATCAGCAGTCCTGGCTAGCTGAGGAGCTCCCAGTTAAATGGAGGTTGACAAATGTCACACCCATCTACAAGAGATGATGGAAGGAGGATCTGAGGATCTACAGGCCTGTCAGTCTGACCTTGTTATGGAACGTAATGGAGCAGATCATCCTGAGTGCTAGCATGTGACATGTACAGGAAAACCAGGTGATCAGGCCCATTCATAATAGATTTATGAAGGGCAGGTTCTGCCAGACTACTCTGATCTGCTATGACAAGGTTTAGTAGAAGAGGGAAAGGCTGTGGATGTTGTTTATCTGGACTTTAGTAAAGCCTTTGACACCGTTTCCCACATCGTCCTCCTGGAGAAGCTGGATGCTTGTGGCTTAGATGGGTGTGCTCTTTTCTGGGTAAAAACCTGGCTGGATGGCTGGGCCTGGAGAGAGGTGGTGAATGGAGTTAAATACAGTTGGCGTCTGGTCACAAGTGATGTTCCCCAGAGCTCAGTACTGGGACAATTCTCTTTAATACCTTATCAATGATCTGGATGATGGGATTGAGGGCATCCTCAATAGGTTTGAAGACAACACTAAATTGGGTGGAAGTATTCATCTGCTTCGGTGCAGTAAGGCTCAAAGGGGGAACTGGACAGGCTGGATCTCAGCCAGTGGTATGAGATTCAACAAGGTCAAATGTCAGGTCTTACCCTTGTGTCACAACAACCCCAGGCAACACTGTAGGCTTGGGAAGAGTGGCAGGGAAGCTGACCAGTGAAAAAAAACCTGGTTTTGTTGATTGACAGCCGGCTGAATGTGAGCCACATGTGTGCCTAAGTGGCCAAGACAGTCAACAGCCTCCTGGCTTGTATTAGAAATAGTATGGCCAGCAGGACTAGGGAAGTAATTGTCCCCCTGTAATCAGCACCGGCAAAGCCACACCTTTAATCCTGTCTTCAGTTTTAGACCCCTCACTACAAGAAAGACATTGAGGTGTTGGAGTTTGTCCAAAGAAGGTCAAGGAAACTGGTGAGGGATCTAGAGAGCAAGTCTTAAGAGGAGTGGCTGAGGAACCTGGGATTGAATAGCCTGGAGAAAAGGAGGCTGAGGGGAGACCTTATCACTCTCTACAATTACCGGAAAGGAGGTTGTAGCAAGGTGGGGATCTGCCTGTTCTCCCATGTAGCAAGCAATAGGACTAGAAAAAACAGTCTCAAGTTGCACCACAGCATGGTTAGGTTGGATATTAGGAAAATTTCTTCACCAAAAGTGTTGTGAGGCATTGGAACAGGCTGTCCAGGGAAGTGGTTGAATCACCATCCCTGGAGATATTTGAAAGACATGTAGATGTGGTGCTTAGGGACATAGTTTAGTAGTGGGATTGGCAGTGCTGGGTTAATGCTTGGACTCGATGATCTGAAAGGTCTTTTCCAACTGACACAGTTCTATGATTCTGTGTCATCTTTTTTCTATTTTATGATCCTTGCATCTTTCATGTCTGTAACCATATAATTACAAAACAGAAATTAGGGGAAATTAGGCCCAGAATTCTGCGTCTGTCATTTTGTAGTTTCTGGATTGCCTGTCCCTCTAACACAAACATTTTGCTATGGTGCTGGGATATGAAGCTATAAAATGAATTACGTTGTGAAAGAAGTCAATGGTGATTTGAAAATTAAGTCCAGTTTCAGTGCTAACACC
>WTSP01017016.1:0-16230 GCA_025331215.1 Actenoides lindsayi
TCAAGGCTAAACAGCCCCAGATCCTTCAGCCTTTCCTCATAAGAGACATGCTCCAAACCCTTTACTAGCTTTGTAGCTGCCTCTGTACCCTCTCCAGCACCTCAGTGTCCTTCTTGTAGAGAGGACATTGAGATGATAGATGTAGAGATGATACATTACACAGCACATGTTCAGAGACAATAAAAATATCCCTCTTCAAAACAAGTAAGACTGCAGACAACAAGAAATCTACTCTAGCCCCACAGAATTGCCCTTCCACATCCATCATAGAATCACAGAATCATTTAGAATGGAAAAGACCTTTGAGATCATCAAGTTCAACCACTAACCCAACTCGATCAAGTCCACTGCCAAACCATGTCCCTAAGTGCCACATCTACACTTTTTAAATACCTCCAGGGATGGTGGCTCAACCACTTCCTTGGGCAGCCTGTTCCAATGGTATAGAACCCTTTCTGTGAAGAAATTTTTCCTGATATCCAATCTAAACCTCCCCTGGCACAACTTGAGGCCATTTCCTCTCATCCTGTTGCTTGTTACTTGGAAGAAGAGACCAACCCCCACCTTGCTACCACCTCCTTTCAGGGAGTTGTAGGAGTGATAAGGTCTTCCCTGAGTCTCCTTTTCCAGGCTAAACAACCCCAGTTCCCTCAGCTGCCCATCACAGGACTTGCTCTCAAGGCCCTTCACAAGCTCCATTGCTCTTCTTTGGACACACTCCAGCACCTCAATGTTTTTCTTGTGGTGAGGGGACAAAAACTGAACCCAATATTAGAGGTGTGGCCTCACCAGTGCCAAGTACAGGGGCACAATCACTTCCCTTCTCCTACTGGCCACACTATTTCTGACACAAGCCAGGATGCCATTGGTCTTCTTGGCCACCTGAGCACACTGCTGGTTCATATTCAGCCAGCTGTTCACAAATACCCCCAGGTCCTTTTCCGCTGTGCAGCTTTCCAGCCACTCTTCCCCAAGCCTGTGGTGTTGCCTGGGGTTGTTGTGACCAAAATGCAGGACCCAGCCCTTGGTCTTGTTGAAGGTCCTACCATTAGCTTTGGCCCATCAATCCAACCTGCCCAGATCCCTCTGCAGAGACTTCCTACACTCAAGCAGATCAACGCTCCTGCCCAACTTGACGTTGTTCACAATCTTACTGAGGGTACCTTCAATCCCCTCATCCAGATAGTTGATAAAGCTTGTTGCCTCCTCCACTGAGCTGATTGCCCAGATGATAGGGCATTACGTCAGCCAGAAACGCACAGCTAAAGGAAGACCACATCAGTTGGAAGGAAAAGTTCTTTTATTCTATCAGTGCTTACTGAACAAAGGGGAAAAACTTCTAAAGACATGTTGCTGGCTTAGAGTTTAATTGATGCCCTCAGCTTTGAGCCAGCATAAATTATTACTATGAGGGAAATTGCTGAGCTCAGGCTATGCAGACACTTGCCAAAGGAAAGCAGTTCTGACAGTTGTTATAGGGAATTCTCTGCAGCATTCCTCTCATTTTGCAGTGTACTTCATGCTGACCTGCTGAAATTAAATGAACTTATGCCAAAAGCAGTGCTCTCCTTAGCATGGAGACTGTGCATTGACACGGCTCTCTGGTGGTGCTCATACTGGGAGGGAGTACGCTTGTGTCTAGTCTGGGGCCAGTATTCTGCAGGAATAGGAGGTATTTTTCCTCCTCTGTCCTTACCTTCATTTAAAAAATCTAATTTTGCCTGTTGGCAACAAGCTTGACAGTGACATCCTCCAAAGTGAGGACAGCCCTAAAGGTGTCCACTTACTAATTTGCTTCTTACGCACTTTACTACTCACTACCAAAAGCAGACATTGATGCTCTTCACACACACACCCCCCCTCTGAAGCCTCTCTTCAGTTAATAGCCTTCTATCCTCTTGCTCCTTCCCTGGATATCTAAAAATCCATGCTGTGTTTAATAAATTTCTCCTTGAGTTACCAGAAAAGCACTTACTTTATACAACAGGCCCTGGGGACCAGCAAAAATTTGGGAAGATGAAATCCTTGTAACTTCACATTTGTTTGCATCTGGAAAGAGTCTGTGAGAATGAAGACTCAAACCTGAGGAAAAGGCAAAAGGACATCTGCACTGGGTTAAGGCAAGTAACTTCTTCTCCTTTGTGTTTCCCCAGAGCTTCAGTATAATAAAGAGAAGAGAGACAGAAGAGGGCAGGAAAAGGGCTGATACGCTCCAGCACAACAGCTCTCAGAGATCATGGAAGGGCAGATAACCCCTCTTGGAGCCTCATAGGTTTTAATACTTGTAACTGCTTTTCAGATGCTTAATACCTTTTTTTTTCTCTCTCTCTTCTCAATATTTAGCTCTGTGTACCCCTTGTTATTTCTTACAAAAATAACTGAAAATATCTTCCCATTCCATGGGAAGTGAAATTAAGTCTGCGCATAAAATAAGCTAGAAGGTACATATGAATCATGACAATAGTATTCCACACACAAGAAGACATGCAATAAGCTTGACTAATACTTTATACAAAGACATATCTGTTTTTCACAAGTGGCTGAGTCATGCCAGGAGCACAATGCATCTCTGACTCTATGCCCCTGAGAATGTACAATATTTCTGTGAGGCTCCTTATCTGGCTATTCAGGGCATTTGGCTCATGTATCCATCACCTCTTCCCACATCTGCACAAGACCCTCTCAGGTTTTTTTCCCTTACAAAGTTGATGCAAAATGCATTTGTCCATAAGACACTAGTATTTCTGTCCTGCCTCCACCTCAACATCAGTGTTATCCAGCCAGCCACGCTTCTTCCAAATCATATTTTATTGTCCTAATAAAACTACTCAGGCCATAGGACAACAGACTGGTTTGGTATCAGTGTGCAGGACAAAAAGACTGAAATGAGGCCACATCCTCTAAATAACCAGAATAACTCTACAGAACTCACCAGGTTTAGACTGGTCTGCTCCCATGAGAATCTGTGCTGTGTCCTTTGTTTATCTACAAAATGCACCCCGCACAACCAATTAAAGCTTCTTCAAGCTTGGGACCTTGAAACTGATCTTATTTAATACTTCCATTAACAACCTTGGCACAAGAAAATGAAAACATGTTAATGAAACGAGAGCATATCACAAGATACAAAGGCTGTGTCAGAGTAGAGCAAGATAAGAGTGTTATACAGGTGATCTAAGAGTAAAACAGACAGGATAAAGCTAAACATCATGGAGTGTAAAGTCATGTATTTAGGGATTAACAGCAGAATTTCTGCTATAAACCTAGAAGCCCAGAATTTAGCAGCAAAATAGGAGCACCTGATATTTCTAGCTAAGCACAATCTGACAACCCCTTGCTAATGTGATGCAGGGCTGAGAAACCAAAGTGTGATGCCAAGAGGTATAAGAAGAGTCAGTTTTCACAAGTAATAAAGTGAATATGCTAGCACCAAAAGTCCTACTGGGATCTTGCTGGGATACTCTAAGACACACGGGGGGGTTTGTGCTGGACAAAGGCAAATTCAGGCTCAAGAGGTACTGAGGTTGTTTTGTTGGAGGGAAGGAGGGAGATGCAAAGGGGCTAGCATATAGGAGATTTAGGCTACACTCGTGCAGGCAGTATGAGTGAATTGTAAGGTAGGATTGAAGCATTTGAGGCAGACGCAGCCAACCAGGAGTGTTCCTGCCTTGAAATGTGCACAGAATTTGCTCTCCTGCTCTGGTAAACAAGCACAGAACCTTCCCGCTGCCCCTGTACTGCTTTCCCAAAGGTACCCCCAGCATATTTCTGCTGTTCATAAAAAAAGACAAACCTGAGAGGGGAGACAGGCCTGCAGGAATGACTCCCGCAGAAGCTGCCTTAGTGAAATGTTGAAAAGTAAGTGAATCTTCCTTGCCAAATTGGACGAGACATAACCATCTTATTCCAACTAATGAAACACTTCTTTTTGTTCAGATTTCTCAGCTGGGACTCCTATCCTGGTGTTTTGATATCTGATCCAAATTTTCCCCATCTGCTCACACATTTTCTCCCCCCACTTCCCAACCCATTCCCTCTGAAAACTGCCTATGTGCCTCTGAGGGATGAGATGAAGTGCAGAAGGGAATGTCTCACATTGGGCTCTTGTTCTTAAACATGGGCATTAAGTAGCTCTTTTGCAATGAAGCAGCATCAATATTTCAGCAGCACGAGAAGAGTGGAAAGCCCATAACTGAGTAGGAGCCCAGCAATCATTTGGAAATGTAAAAGATGCCAGGATTTAGTCATCCTATGTTGAAGCTTTGGGAATACAATCTGGCAAAGAGAGCAAAGTTTCCAGAGACTGTGGATGTCTGTACTATGCCAGGCTAGTTGAAGGAGCCACAGTGATGACAAGCTATGTGCAGAAGTACCCCTTTCCTGTAATGGCTAGAAAGACTGATGGAAGAAAGAGAAAAAGAAGTACAGAGAGCCTTACATTGATCCCAGCGCAATCAAGTCCCCTGTGTACAAACTCCAACGCACCAGCCAGGTTTATGCATATTGTAGGGAGCAGAGCAAGCACCCATTGCCTTGGCCCACACTTCACCTCCCACCCAAGTGATCAGCTGCTGACCAGTGGCAGCCTGGGATGATTAGACTCCAGATCACAAGTGCACAGCTCTGTAGGCTGTAGGAAACACCCTTCCTTGGGCTCCATTCCTGCAACTCCTACAGGTTTCTTGAAACCACCCTAAGATTCTGAAGTCATCAGAGCTGCTCACAGCATATTTTTTATCCAAACGGGTTCAAACCTCAGCCAGTGCTAAAGTCTACAAGATTTTGTTAGACACATTCTCAGCTGCATCAAGTCCTGCCGTTGTCACTGATGTAGGCAAAAAAAGTGGAAATACAGGTTTTAGTTTTCATCCAGGCCAAAGATTAACTACACAGTGCCTAAAGATGCAGGCTACTGCTCATGTCTTGACTAATGATCTGGAAAAGAGAGTGAGCAGGGCAAGTTTACAAGTGACACAACATTATTTGACAGTCAAAACAGAAGCCTGAGATAAGGTTGTGAAAAAACTGCATACAGACCTTACAAATGCTAGTTGAATGGACAGCACAAAACAGAGAAAACTCTGTGTTATCAAGTACAGTCTGGAAGAAATTATTTAAGTATTGATGTGGTCAGCAAAATAAACACATTTGCACAATGTTCAGCATCACTCAAAAAACTGACAGAATGTGAGGAAGCACTGAACTGAGAAAAGCCCTGAAAGCATTAAACCACTGTCTAAATCAATATAGCCTCACCTTGCAAGCAGTGCTCAGTACCAAGTCTCCCATCACAAAGATGTATGAGAAACAGAAAGTGTTCACAGAGGTACGATAGAAGAATTTCAGAAGCAAGGATGGACTAAATGAGATTGTGCAAATCCTACAATGGGCTTACAAGAAAAATCTTCAAGCAATTAATTAAATACGAAAGATGCAGATTCACAAGAGGCAGCTTTTTTCTCTGATTTACACCAGATGAAAATCCAGCCTTATCCTTTTAATGTGAATCAAAGGGAGTTTGTGCTCTGTGAAAGCAAAGCACTAAATGACTCTTGATGACAATCATCCTACTTATCAGGCCCAGCAACTACTGTTTGTTCAAACCAATTAAACAGCTGTGTGCCAAGAATAACAATAAAACCAATTGCATCAGCAATACAGAATATTCCTCTCCACCTGAAAAAAAATGTATGACTTAGAATGAAAGTTTCTAAGTCTGATATAAAAGGGGAAAATCTGGAGAATTCAGGCCCCTAACAAATAACACTTTAAATGGTATGAAATTCAGCCTTACATACAGACCCGATGACTGCTGATGTGACTCCTGAGTAAACGTAACCTGCACATAATTAGTACATAGTCTTTGTATTGGCCCATTAGGAGTAAACTTCAGCCATTGTGAATATTCATCAAGTTGCTTTCATATTTGTAGACTTTGGCTTATGTCCAACCTATTACATTTTATTTAATTGCTTAAGAATCTGGAAAGAGACACCTCCAGAAGCTCACAGAGGCTCAACGGGATGGGAAGAATCGTTCCCTGGAAATGCTTTCCATGGGCTACAAAGAGGTGCTAGAGCTACTACACTTAAAAAGTCAGCAACTTGGAACTATGTTTACAAGAGAGAAATCCTTGCCTCTCTTTCTGTGGAGTGTCCTGATAAAGTATTGTGAAACCAGCTTGATATTTCCACGATACATCCTTCTATTAATCTATAAGGGAAACCTTATTACAGCCTTTCAATATATAAAGGGAACTTTTAAGAAACATGGAGAAGGACATTTAACCAGAGCCTGTAGTAATGGGACAAGGGGCAATGGTTTTAAACTGAAAGAGGGTTGATTTACATCCGACATACTGGTATAAAGTTGTTCCATTGTGATACCAACTGAAGTACGGTGTTTTGTGTCATGTCCCACTAGCACTATTGCAAGCAGAAAGGCCTTTCAGATTTGAGAGGTGTAGATGATGGTCACTTTCTATCTGAAAGAATTAGGAAAAAAAAAATAAAATAGAGAATATATGGAGAAGGGTGGATGATTTTTTTTTTCTTCATGAAACAAGATCTGATGCATTTGTCACACTGGACAAAATATACTGTATCTGGAGAAACAACGTGCACAAGCCACAGACTTTGATGAGTCATAAGAATCATAGAATAATTAAGGCTGGAAATGACCTTCAAGATCATCAAATCCAACTGTCTACTAAATATTATCAGGAACACTAAACCATGTCCTGAAGTGACACATCTAGACATTTTTTAAACACCTCCAGCGATGGCAAGGTGGAAGGAAGAGGTATTGACTGTTGCCTCGAGAAGGACAAATTTTATTAGGTTGTTCATAGAAAGTTTGCTTCTGTTAAGTTTTAGGAAAATGTCTTTCCAGGTTCTCTTCTCATGTAGTGTTTTTTATGGTTCTGATTCAGAATCCAGCATGGGGTAGCACAACTGCCATAACAGCAGCCACACCGTATTTTTTTAAGACTCTGCATGCTAAGAAGGAAAACTTACTTACAATGAATATCAAAAGCTTAGCTTTCTGCATCGTATTATATAGCCAGATATTTCCTTGTTATTATGCACATTGACTCCATAGTATGGGAAGGATGGAGACTTGATGTATTTATTTTATGGGGAAATTTTGGGCTGAAGCCAGGAAACAACAGCTGGTCCTGGTCCAGAGTTATCTGCTGAAACATAAGGAGGGGCTGCTGGAAAATTCATGATCAGTAAAACTTCTACTTTGAAAAGTTTCTTGTGTTGGAGATAAGGGAAAGACAGGAGTCAACACCCTACCTTTAAAACAACCCAACTAAGTTAAAAATGGCAAAATGGGACCTTGAAAAGAGATCTCATATACCAGATGAGTGCCTTCATTCATATTGTAGAAATATGTTGGGTTTTTTCATGAGAAAAGTTCTGCAACTTTCTTCTGCAGGGTAAGAAGTCTGAGTTCCTGAAGAGTATGACAGAGCAGGACATTAACTGCCTGCTCAATTCTGATGACAGCAGCATGGGAACAATAAAGCAAAGTGTCCAACCAATACTCCTCCAATATTGCACCCAGGAAAGTAAGACACTGTCTCTCCAGGAAAACATTTGACTAAAATAGCTATAAAAGGTGGTAATCTGCAACATCATAAAAAAAAAAATTTATGAAATATTCGATACATTTAACACAACATTTTATACTAAAGCTTTCCCCTTAATTATCTTCTGATTTGAATGATCACTGCATAGCTTTCGAGCACAGGCAAAGATTTATAGAAACATTGTATTTAAACTTACATAAATAAGATCAATTCATAGAATTGCCCATTCTTAAGATGGCGAACAATGCTAACTACATAACAATAACATCCAACCCTCCAAAAACACTTTACTGAAGGTCACACAAACAAGAATAATTTAAGAAGAACGGGAGCCATTTAACCACCCCGGGAGGACACCCATAGAGAAAAAGAATGAAATAAATACTGGGATTTAATTACAGCTTTTCAGTGTGTTCTATTTGAAAGTCTTCAGTGTTCAAATATATGGAAATTAGATCTCAAAACTCTTCCCAGCACCACTATTTAGCATTGTGAATATCTAGCACCTTCAGACTAAACTCCTTGTGTACTCACCCATGGATCCAGGATCACAGGTTAATCTCTATTCAGAAGTATCTCCCACTGCAGGAATGGCATTACCTACCAGCACAGCAAGCAGCAGTGTTATCTTACCCTTTTCTGGGCTACGTGTTGTAGGCGTAGCTCTTTACCTCAACAGAAAGCTCTACTCTCTCATTAGTAGCAGAATATGAAAAGAGGCAAAGGGGGATGTCTCTCTCCTTTAGATTTCTTCAGAAGGCAACACCTCCCATTGGTAAGCTCATTCCACTAAGGCAGGATGCAACCCATTGCCTAGATACATCTTTCACTAGTCTGAAGCATGTTTTTTCTTGCTTGTAGCTCCATGGACGCTCATCGAGAGTATCTGAGGCTTCTGATAACATTAATGAAAGTAATCAAGTGACACAATTTGCATTAGCACAGGCCATCATTGAGCAGCTTGCTTATAATGATGGCAGATCAGTACAAGGGTGATAAAGTATTTCAGTAGGGCACAGAAGAAGTATGTTAACTGCCAAAATGAATTAACTCACTAAAGATGCATGTATATTGTCCTGTTCTTGGTTCGTCAAAGAGCATTTAAGCCTAATATATGTATATCAGTATATATGTGTGTATATATATGCATATGCCATACCCTTCTTACACCAAGGAGCAGCTGAGGGAACCAGGATTGTTTAGCCTGGAGAAAAGACTCAGGGGAGACCTTACCACTCTACAACTACCTGAAAGGAGGTGGTAGCAAGGTGGGTGCCCATCTCTTCTCACAAGTAACAAGCGATAGGACAGAAAGAAATGGTCCCAAGTTGTGCCAGGGAAGGTTTAAGTTGGATATTAGGAAAATTTCTTCACAGAAAGCATTGTCAAGCATTGGAACAGGCTGCCCAGGGAAGAGGTTGAGCCACCATCCCTGGAGGGATTTAAAAGATGTGTGTATGTGGCACTTAGGGACATGGTTTAGCAGTGTATTTGGTTGAGTTGGGTTAATGGTTGGACTCAATGATCTTAAAGGTCTTTTCCAACCTAAATTATTCTGTGATTAATTTATTCTCTATATAAATCATTATTAATGGTGTACCAGGTACATAATGATAACTAGCTAGAGATTTCAAATGCACTTTTCATAGTCCTCAGTTCTGGTCTTTGTACACGGAAGACAGTACTGAGGTCTAGTTAAATTCATATCCAAGAATCTTGCCATTGCAAATCGTAAGAAAAAATTCAATGCAGACACATCCTACTGCCATACTGAGCTCACGGAAGAGCAAGTACTCTTCAAAACTGAATTTAAAGAAAATCTTACCTTCAAACAAACTTCTCATGCTTACTACAAGGTTTATTTTAGCCTCTAAAATTCACAAGAGATAGTTTTATCACATGTTCCCACAGGTATACCTGGTTAACCACCTCATTACCTTCTTTCCATCCCTGTCTTTTCTGTCCTTTCCCTTTCCTTCTTCTATTTTTATGGTTTGTCTATACAGGGAATAATCCAGTAATTATAGTTTGTTGTTATTGCTGCCTTAGCAGGCATTATATTTCAGAATGAAAGTGGCTTGCTTTCTAGAATGGAGCTTCCATGTGGGGAATTACCCGAGCCTACCTACAGTGAACAGCTATAATTATTCACGATTCCTCTACCAGTCAGTTTCCCCATAATATCCACCAGCCTTAATATTACCTGGCATAGAACAAAAATGTTAAATCATATAGAGAAACTACACTGGATGCTTTCAGATCAAATTCTTGTCTTTTTGTCCAACTGTCAATTGATCTAGTAAGAGATATTTCCTCTCTTCATGGACTTTGCCCGCTGGCATCCCTAGTCCATCACAGCTACACCAGTTCAGATAAACAAACTAACAAGAGTGGCCTGCAGCAACCTGCCTGCGGGACCCAAAGCTTTCTCACAACCTCACCACACTCCTAACTGCACCTTCAATGCCCTCTCTCCAGCTCCCGTTGTGTAATCTGGTTGACCGATGTCCCTTCTCCTGTTTGGATAACATGCATATACGGCAGCTGCGGGGAAGGAGAAGAAGGTAGAAATAAAAAGCAAGATGTGCAGAGATCAAAAGCATAACAGACAGAGATCTCCTGGAATTTACTAAACAACCAATGAAGCCTTTCCAAATACCAGTGCACCTTTACACATTTCAGTCTTGTTCCCTAGTGCCCCTGCCCTTCCAATAATTCTCTCTCCCTTAAGGACATGCTAAACGTGTGCAGGGTTTATGGTCTCTGCCCTCTGCATTTCATTTTTGCCTTGCACATCCATTTCTCTACCTGCTTTCTCATTTGTCATGACCATTGGCAAAAGAGCAGAAGAGCCAAAAATCTATACATATCTATTGCAATATAGACATTTTCTGAAACCAGCAATCTCATAGCACCACAATAAAGTGTTCATGGCTGAGTGACTTTAATGGTTCGCTCCCATAAATTGGGTAATTTTTCTTTGATAAAAGCAAGCCATATAATTAGAAAAGGGAACTAGTTACTTGTAATGAAAGAATAATCAAATCACCATTAAAAGGAAATTAGCAGCATTTATCTTAATTCTAGGCAGCCTACTGTTGTCTCCCGATAGGAGGATAAAATTTACTTGACAATTTCAGTGACTTTTGCCACTCCTGTTTGTTCATGCAAAAAGGGGGGCCTTTATCATGTTTTGGAAAAGCAGTTGCATTAAACTGAACAAAAGCCATTAAAAGGCTGTTTGTTTCACTTCCATGAAAAAAGACACACCTCAACTTTCAGGACTACCATTGAGCTCCAGCTGGCTCCTCTGTGCTCCCAGTTGCAAGTCACAATTGCTGGAACAGAGCCAGGGAAAACAAGAGAGAGGCCCAAGGGCGATCTGCAAAAGCTTTGTGTCCAGCTAGACCAGTGAGGCGCAGGGTATTCCTGGAGAGGAATCCCCCATGAGTCTCCTCCATGAGTGTCTCTTGGCAGTTGCAGCACAGTGAGGCCCCAAGGTTTTGGAGCCACTTCACAAAAGGTTCACTGGATATGCTTAGGATCAGAACAGACAGACCTGGGTTTTTTGTGTCAACAGCATGAAGAAGGGAATGGTTCTCTTTAGCCAGCAACCTCCAGGCCTCACAGGCCACCAGAAGGAAAGGAAAGCTGTTTGAGGTGGGGAGAATGCTCACCCAGGTTACATAGGTTTGATTCTGCTCCCCAGAGACCTTTCCACTTCTCAGTACCACATACCACTGAAGGAAAGGATGTAGGGAAACCCTATTATGTTCCCTAAGTGATATATATTGCACTCCCAGAAAGAGGGGTGGAATTTAACATCAATTACTACAACAGTAAGAGGGAAGAGTGTCATTCAAAAGATGAGACTTTCTACCATCCATAATCAGTAGCTGCTCCAGAGTATCAGACTACAGCAGCATTTACCCTGCAGCAAATATCAATATTCATCAATATCATCCTTTACCAGCACAGACCAAGCATGGAGATACACTTATCCTGCAGCAAGTTAAACCAGACACATGGCACTCAGCAGCAAAACTGAGGTTCGGTACAACCCTCCCACGCTGACAGTCATCTTCCTAACCCAAGTATGCCTTGATTCCTCTTCTCCTAGCAGAAGAAAACAGTTTGCACGAAACAGCACCCACCATGAGCTACACATGCAACAACGTCTTCAGAGGCTTGTCCTCCCTGAAGCAATTAGTTTATGCCAGTAATGAAGGAGTCATGCAAATATTTTCAAAACTCCAAGAAGTCCTGTGGCCTTCCTCACAGCACAGTACAGATACAGTACAGAATCTGGCCAAATAATATTTAAAGAGCTTGATCCCATTAGCTTGCATTCATTTGTTACTTACTGAACTCTGATGATGGTTTAGCTGCTTACACAGGTGACATTTTAATATAAGTAGAAGAGCACTCATGCCAACTTCTAGCGCCTTTACAATAAGGACATAAAATACAACAGTGTAACAAAACATCTTCTTATCTCTTCATTCCCAAGTCCACAAACATAGTGTGACATAAACAAATCCAATACCTTGCTTGATCCAGAAAAGTTGTGACCGTTGTTTTAGTTCCTCTCCAAAGGCTTAAATACAGATCAGTCTATATGAAGACACTCAGAGTGCCTTTCATGTCCCAGCTACAACGGTTTAGCTGTTTCTCACTGAGAAAATCAGAGGCAATTACAGTTTTGCCCAGGATAACAAACTTTATTAACATTTTATTGAAGAATTCCAACACCTAAAACCAGCATGGCACTTTTAAACTCATCAGGAAGTTGGTCAGTTGGAAGTTAAGTGTTTTGCTGGTTTCGTGAAAACTACGCAAATATGGAAAATCAAATGAGAAAACTCAATTTCAGCATGCTCAGCTGATATCTTAAAATTTGCTAGCAGAATTTCCTTAAGACTCCAGCTCTCACATAAGATTGAAAAATGTCCAGTCCTCCTAAGCAAGTCCTCTTCTCAGCACAGAAGTTTTACTCAAAGTTGGAATAAAAAATAAGGGCAGTGGGTTCAATTACACAAAGGATAGCAAGGAGAGCAAGATGGGGAGTGTATAGGCAGGAGCTGAGCAGAAGGCAGGAATCAGAAGGGGAGGAGATGGGATAGCAATGTAAACTAGGGGACAGATAAACAGGCAAAGAAGTTGACAGAAGTATCACGGGAGCAGAAGAGGAAAGTCCTTAACCACCAGAACATGGGGCCTTTGTAAACACGAAATACATTCTCTTACCACCAGGTGAACAGACATGAGGCTAGTTGTAAAGAATTTCCTTCTCACTCAAAGCAGGACACAAAATGAGTAAGTTTTTCTACAGCTACCCATGATGGGGCTATTTCCAATCGTACAGGAGTATGCTGAGGGTCCAAAAAGCTCCGTTGTGCCGTTGTTCAGGGGCAGCCTGTGTAAATGTGTAAAGCCCATGACAGAAGTCTGCCTTTGGGCGCTCTTCCTTTGTGTGTTTACCTCAGTTCACTCTGCTGTATGTCTGCTTTGTGAGATGCTACCTTCACCTGTTGCGCTCCTGTTGTATAGGCTGTAGGGAAGGAAGCTGCTGTCTGCACCATCTGTACATCATTTGCTGCAGAGGTGAAAAGCATGGGATGGAAGGGGCTGATTCTGCTGGGAAAATGCAAGGAGAGTCTTATAGCTATGGCAAATAACAGAGCCTCTAGAAAACTAAATTCTAACTCTATCATGAAGTTCACACATAAGTCTAAGGAATTTGCATTATATATATACCTCATTTTTCTCCCACACCCCAATTGAGTAATTTGTGGTATGAGCTACTAACATGCTGAATGCGAGTAGGTGCATTTGAAGTCAGTGGGAGGTGGACTTTCAGTATATGCCAAGTAGCATAAAGCATTTACCACTCTGGAAATGAAAGTCTTACGTTTCTCCACATAGGTATCCAGAAGGGCCGATATTATTCATTTCCTGGATGTAAGACAAGATAATGCCAACCATTTCATAATGGCGCGACGAGGGTAAAGTCATTAAGTTAGTAGGATGATAGGACTCCTGAAATGTTCTAAAGGAAATGTATTTTATTTTATTTTTTTTATTCAATGAAGGATAATGCTATGCAGTAAACTGTAAAGTATACCTGGAATTAGCAATAAAAGAAACATTAAATAGAAACGCTGAATTGGAAAGCTTCTGGAGTTTAGTCTCCTGCTGTCTCTGGCAACTACATCACATAAGCACTTTCATAAATTAATTGATCAGGCTCCACTTTCAAGGCGGATGGGCTTCCTGCCCTCAGCACGGGGAAGCTGCTCCACAGCCTCATTGCTCCGAAAATTCCAAATCTTCTAATTCGCAGTCTAAATTAATTAATGTCCATTTTACACACATTTGTCTTCCATTTAAATAACAATTCTATATCCATGTTGTTTACTTTCCTTTTGAGCCAACATCACACCTCCTCTTAACCTTTATTTTGCTAAACTAAACACAACAAATTCTTCAAGCCTCTTCCCATAAAAGCTCCCCAGCATCATTCCTGCTTCCTCTGGGGAAACAAGCTCACAGCTGCACGCTTGACAAGCATATCACAGTGCGATCTTAAGGCACACAGGCCCGCAGGACCCAAACCTGGAAAGCGAGCAGCATGCAGTCGGTCAGAAGCCAGGCACACAGGCCATGTAGCTGCTCTGCACATATACATCAGACTCTACATCACATGCACGGTTAAGTCTGGATCCATCACACAGCTCTGCACACACAGACTCGCTATGCCCAGCACTTCCCAACTTTTAAGACGGCTCTGCATTTCTTAATGCAGCCTCTCAGCAGGTGGGAGGGAGAGGTGAACTAAATTATATGAGGCTAATTCTAATACCTTCCCCATTTTTGAGGGGAATCAGTGAAGGAGGTAGACTTGATTAGGTCAGCTGTCCTTCACCAAATAAAACCCACTCATCCGCACCTTACAGGTTTTCTCTCTGGTGGAAACATGATGTTAATCATAAAAGGGTTTGTTGCACAATTGGTCAGGTTTTCGTCTTTACTTCATGTGCAAATGATGATAATCATTAGGGACTTTGGTGAAAATGAGAGTATCCTACTGACAAGGAAGAATAAAAAGGCAACCTAAACCTGTAGCAAGTTGCCAAGAGAGTAATTTCTGGGGTAGAGTAATAAATTTCCATAATGCTTTCTGAAAGAGTTTCATTAACTTAGAAAAGGGTGTTATTAATAGGTCTATTTTTATAATGGAATAAATGCTATCCAAACCCAAATGACAAAAAGTGCCTTGCTCACAGCACAGATCCAATTTCCACGTACATAATCCCAGTCCTAGTCCAAACACAGATCAAGAGCTTTATGAGTTGAGACAATAACATCCTGGGGTTGATTCAGAGAATTCATCATCCCATCTGGATGCTGAAGTTCCTCAGTATGCCTATATTTGGTGATGCAGAAACCAAAGGTGAGAAATCTCATCACCTCCTGCAGAGACTTGGTCCTGCACACAGACAATGGTGAACCCAAACTAGTCTGAGCCCTGACAGACCAGACATTTGATCCACAGCTGGAGTTTGTATGATGAATGCTGGGACAAACAGCACAAACCCACCATGTCCTTACCCCATCCTCTGAGACTCGGGCAGTGTGAGTGCAGACAAAATCATGCATCCACCCGGCCAGCATCTTGGACAAACATATGGCAAGAGGTACCTCGCGTTTATCCATTCATAGATAGGTAACTTTATTATTCATATGTCATAGCGGGGATGTAAAATTACATTGTGTCCGTCACAACTCTGCCCCCTTGAAAATTAAGGTGAAATCAAGAGGGGGAAGCAAAGCAAATCTATTAATAGATGCTTACATGAAATATTTGCCTCCCCCCTGTGCGGGGCCTCGGGAATATGAACCCTTCAGGAAGACCCGCCTGTCGCCCGGTCCCAGGGGCAGAGCGCAGCCATCACCTTTACTTGAAAATGGCTTTTGAGAGCAGGCCATCGGGGGAAAATAACCCGCGTGGGCAGCAGGGTGCCTATGGAACTGCTGCCGGCCCCAGCCCGCCCCGGGGTGCGGGGCCGCGCTGAACCCTCTCCTGCCCGGCGCGGGAAGGCGGACTTTGTACCGCAGCCGCTCCTCTTGGGAAGAGCCCAAGGGCCGCCGCCAGCCCTACCCGCTCCTCCCGCCCCTGCTGCGGGCCCGGCCCGGCCCGGCCCAGCCCGGTCCGGTCCGGTCCAGCCACCTCAGGGTCAGCCGGGCCCGGCCAGGCCGGACTCGCCACCCCGCTCCGGTGGGAGCTCCCACCCGCCGGCGGCTGAGGGGAAAAGCGGCCGCAGCCACCCGTAGGCGGAAGAGCGGCCGTTGGCCTTTCGGGAGATGCCAAGGCCGCCGGAGTGCGCGGCGAGGCCGCCTCAGCTTTACCCACCCCCTCCGCGAAGCCCCCGCCCCCCCCGAGAGCTCCCGGCCCCCTGCCCCCGGGGCGCGCGCCTCGAGCCCTCGCGCCACCGGGGCCCCCGCCGCCGCCCGGGCCGTCCCCGCCCTGTCTCGTGCCGCGGCCGGGCCCCGGCTGCCGGGGCAGCGGGACCGGCGGGGGGGGGGACGGGGGGGGGGGGGGGGGGGGGGGGTGGGAAGCGGCGACCCCCGGC